>JAGFPH010004074.1:81427-94183 GCA_018207615.1 Philaenus spumarius
GGCAATAGGCCTAAGAGGTGTTTTAAATGATTTAAGGTATTTTATGAACGACGACTTCTGGTGATAAGGTGAATAAATGAAAGAGGTGAAGGAGAGGTATTAATGATTGTTGAATAATCCACATATAGCATTTTATTTTTGATTTGAATATACATTTTTTTTATTTTTGAACTTTTACCGAACCCTATTTTTTTTTAACACTTTATAAATTTATATTTTTTATTTTTGTAACCTTAAGTTACAACTGGAGGCATGTTATTGACCAGAAGTAAAATTTTTTTTAGATTTTTCTTATTAGAATTAAATATATTTGGGTTTTATATAAATAAACTTAGTAGATTATGTGCACATTTTGTTTTTATACACGACCTTATAGCACGTCTGGTCTCCCCAAAATCAATCAAAACGTAAAATACCATTAAAAAACACCATGAGGATTTTACCATGCGGGTAGCTTCTCATCCGAATTCGACGGCTCTCTGCAAGCGAAATAAAGTAGTCCATAATCTGAGGCCGCAAGGTTGAATGTTTTTGCTGCTAGCGGAACAAATCAGTGTGTCAGCGAAGGCTGGAAGCTAAGATGGAAACACATTCTAATAATATATTTCGTACATTTCGTACATGCAGGCAGCGACTCAGCGCCTTCCTGAATAGACCAATTTCCCAAATAGTTGGTTGAAACGCTAAAATATATAAATTAAATTTCAGAAATTCGCTCAACTCACGTTAGCGATTCAGCTACGTGATCGAAGTGTTGGTTTTCAATTTACATAACAAGACAGGAAACGTACAAAAAAATTATTTTTTTTCATTCCACTTTAGTCATCTATGTGTAAAATTGAATTAAACAAATTTGGTTTTAAAATAAAGAAGGCAGAAGCTTTGATACATGGTTAGAGATGACAAAATTATAAGGATATCACTAAACATTTTGTATAGTTGACTTTATACTATATTTACCTTCGAGCAGTAGAGCGACTGTCCATAGAACCGACATCATACGGCGAGGAAATGTAAGAAGTATCAGGGAAACCATTGTGCGAAGGCAAGGGGGAAGGAGGTCTGAAACACATACATAATCACGATCAGTAAAATAGTAAGTATAGCGTAACATTTTGACCTACTACTGATTGATATCTCTATATCCTAACAGATTGCACCATGTGTTTTGAAAATATTACAGTAAAATAAAAAACAAACTGTAACATAAAACTGAACTGCAAAGGTGCGCTTCCATTGTCTGTTTGTTACGGAATGAGTAATAATTTTTCTTCATTGTATCTTTGCTTAGCTAATGGCCTAACTAATATTTTAGTAACTTTACAGGAGGGTCAAAAATCCCGCTTACTTTGAAGTACATACAGTATAATGTGTTTTAATATAATGCTATTTTTATTCCGTAAGCAACATTTTGGATACTTGGAGTCATTTCCTTGTGCTTTTCGGGCAGCATTAAAGCACATGAACTACAATTTTGAAACAGTGATCACATATGTAAATATACATTTTAGAACAAATTTGTAAGAAGATTCTAAAAGTTTAAATTTCCTTACAGTAGTTTTTGTTTTATTGAGATTGGATAATTTTTAATGTGTGAAAGATTCAATTCAATCAGAATTGCCTCATACTACTCAATTGATTTTAGTGTGGCACGCTGAGAAGTCTCAAATGAGACTTAATCTCTTTTTAAACATGTTCACTGCTAAGGATGCACATGTAAGCTTGACACTGAACTAATGAGAAGCAACCGACGCCAACTCCCGTATTGGGAGAATTTTCAATACACAGTGTATTGTGTCTTGAATTGGTTAATTAACTATAACAAGATATTGTTATAACACATTTTTTATTAATCTCGGCTATATCGAACAGAACTTGAACATAACAATGTACTAAAACTATTGCTGAATAGTTATTTACGTACGACTATTGTCTAGAGTAATGCAATAAACATATGATATCTACAATACAGTGCATTGCGTATTTTAGAAAGGTTAAAAAATAAAGTAATTTCTATTCATTTAGGCTATAAATAAAAAAATAAAAGGTCAGCTCCTAGCATAGGAAATACAAAATTTGCTTAGCAGTAAACGTCTTAACACCAATTTCCATGCTTATTTTTTAAATTTTGAAATAGTTACTGTAATGATACAAAATTCGAATATACAAAGTAAACAGTAGTCACATCATTTCAGGGATCATTTCATAAACCACCAATCCCTGATAGCACCAATATAAATACACATACCCCATTAACTTCATATCCCATTCCATACCTTAATATAAAATCATTCATAATAATTGTAAAATCATATAGGCTTAAGATTTAGGCCAATCCAAATGGAAAAGAGAAGAGGAAGCATTGGTTGAGGAGAGAGGAAGAAGAAAGGGGAGGAAGTAAAAAAAAATATAAAATGGTTAGGTGGGAAGCAGAGTCAAGTTTACTGTTCTGAATTGAGAATAAACCATTTCATTACCATCAACCTGCAAGTACACAATATCCAGTAATGTATTATAATAATTGAATCAACACACTGGTAATTATTGATATTTTACATTTCGTTATTATTATGAACCTTCATTCAATTTGGTGAGTGCAACTTTGAATAATTCTGGCATCGCTTCACATGTATTACCTTCAAGCACCATTTCACATTGAAAATCTCCAAATAGTTAACTGACCAAATATCCATCCACCTCCTCAATCTTAAGATATAAATTCAACCAAAGACAAGCTTTTAAATTTAATATAACCTTTTAGTTTAAGTCAAAATTGTAATCATCCATCAATCCAACCTTTAATCATCCCATAATAATCATTCACTTTCATTAGGCCTAAGTTTATAAATAATCATCAATTTTAATGTTAATATTGTTTTAGTATTTAAGAATCGAACATTATGAATTGTTAATGACTTTTTTGAAGAATCAATTGTATTTTGTTATAACAGTTTAAGCTAGCCGGTAACCAAAACATTAACCCCGAGATTTAAAAAAAAAAAAAACTAATGTAACTACAGTAACCTAATTTGTATGTTATAAGCCAATAAACCCTTTATTCTGTAAAACACATTCATTGTCGTGTCTCTGTTTATTTTGTAGTCGACGGTAGTAAACGTGATAGGAAGGGTACACAATATTACCCATGTAAAATATTGTAGGATGTAAGGAAGATGAATGATTTTTTGTTGTTGTTGAGTTAAGTATTTTTGTTGAACCTTCATAATTTTCTTGTTTAATAGATCATATCAAGCTCACAACTCACAAGAGAGTAAGGCTGTAACCTACTGCATCCATGTGTATTGTAAGTTGTGGTTTATTCAAGCAAATCTAAATATTTCTATACATGCAATGCACAATGATGTAAATATGTTGTTGGATTCTTTGTTGTATTGTCTATTTTATAATTTAACTTGCACTTTTTAAACCTAGTATTAATTTTTACTGCTGGGTTTGACTCCCTAACCCCTCCCTGGCTATGGCCTTGTCTGACAGTACCAGGGTTAAAAAAAATATCTATCTAGTAACACAAGACAAATGTTTTACGTTTCCGAGAACTAAATTTGACTGTTGCGTCCAAGTTTCTTACTTTACTTACACAATATGTGACAGGTTTAAAGTTTTCTCAGGTTCATCTGGAAACCTTGGAATGTTTGCCTTTCCTTTCTCTGGAACACATCTGAAGGACTTTCTCAAAGAATGTCCTATTTGTTTACTTGGTGATTTCTATAAAAGAAAACAATAGTTTGTAACTACACGTTCTACTGGACAGTTATAACAAGCAGTATTTTTTAAAGCATTACCTAACCACACAACAGGTCATCAGCGACAAGCAAACTAAAGTAACATGTTTAAAAATACAAGTTACATAACATGGCGCTGATACAAGTTACATAACTCATGTTGCAAGTCAAAGGGGTAAAACATGGCCCAGTGTGTATTGAAAAAGGATTAAAGTACAGTTCCATAGCTCTTGTGACTTAACAATATTAAAATAGTAAAAAACGATGTTACCCTTCTAATAATATTGATTATAATCAACACATAGCCAAAACTAAAATAGCTACAGCCTTAAAATTTTCAGGGTACTTTCATACCACAATGTAAAAGTGCACTGAGAAATTGTTTGCAAAAATATTGATTTTATGGGTTGTAGTCAAAATACGGGGGTTCACTCCCAAGCCCTATAACAGATAAAACACCTGATTTGAATCAAAAGCTCAGCAAAACAATTCCAGGTGTGATCTGTACTGAACCAACACACATTTGTTGAACGCATTTATATTCATCTTTGTAGGTAAGTAGACAAAGCAAACACAGACAAAAAATAAATAAAAAAAGCTTACTGTATTATTATTCAAACTTCCGTTGTTACATATTACAAATGAAATAGATGATTTGGATCATAAGCTTAACACAATTTTAGGTTAGGCATATAACTGAACCAACACAAGTTTCTTGAAAGCGTTTAGATTTATTACCATAACAACCAAATTGGCAAATTTAGAATTAGGTTATTATTCTTCAAAACCGATAGGTTTTTTTTAGGTTAGGTAATAGCAAACACAAACAAAAAAAAAGGCATAATTCAAACACCAATCACTATTAAAATTATACCAACTTTACTAGGCCTATTTGAACAGTTTGAAATATTATTTTACCGTATCAAATTTTATAACTGAAAAATTAAATACATAATCTGTTTGCATTTGCTTTGTCTCTGGTACTGTACAAAACTAAAATATTCATATCGAACAACTTATGCATTTTAAGCATTTTTGATAGTTGGTACGTATAACTCAGACCCATTTGTGATTTAACTTTAACTAAATCTGTTTGTACTAATGCAGTTTATACTACTAAGAGCCTACAGTAGTTTTTTCATCCTAAAACCAAATCCCCAAAAACCAAATGTAAACACGTGGTTGAGCTTATGAATTAATTCTATTTAGACTCATTAACAAACTGTTTATTCTGATATATTTCCAAAACTTGTCAGTTATTTTAGTATAGCTGTTACAACATTGAAAGTACTTATAAAGCGCTGGTTGTAGGATTTTGTATACATTTTTAAATGCATTGGACAGAACGTTACAAAGAGTTATGTTATGATTGTGGAGACTCGTATCTCACAACTTGCTGTTTCTTCGTAACACCTCCCATCTTGGTTTACTTTCCAAAGCACAATATTTTAAGTCCTAACATCTTTTAGATGAATAACGACATGAAAAGATCAAGTATGGTATGTTCGGTTCTTATAGACAGAGGACTGGCATTGTCAGATCATGAAGACAAATTTGTGGAATAGCTTCCACGATTTTGTCTCCAGACCCTGATTTCAGGTAGTTAGCGCTCATCTTTAGCCGCCCCATCCTCACTCTGGGCAAGCTCGTTTGTAAATCGGGGCCTGGAAGTATGTGAACTATGATTTGATATACTATCGTATGAATTATGGAATTGTACAGTTGGGAAAATTCTGATATGCTGCAAATGGAAAGGATGCAAAGAAAAATTAAGAATAATTGCAAAACTGTCATGCTGGGAGGCATTTAAAACACTTGATATTTTGTGCAATAATGGAAGAGATAATGTTCTGTTAGTTCCATAGCTGTATACTATGGTAGTGAACCTAACCTAACCTATTTCATCAGGAACGGAGTTGAGTTTTTAAAATGTGTATATGTACAGACTGCATAGTGATACGTACATAGGTTGTATACTCTTTGACTTCATGTTCTATAGTGTGTCCTGCTGCTACACGTCCCCTCCAGAAACAATCCTGACACATCTGGAAGCTGTGACACTTCTGACATCTGTATCTGAACCCTGTAAAGTTCTCTCTTTGGCAAGCATCACAAACTGTAGGATGTACAACTGGAATCAAAATACAAATATGATAGAAAGTTTTGCTTTACTAAGTTGTACCTGAGAAGTGCTTCTTTAAATATTTACTTTTTATATAAACAGCTGTTCAGAAAGTGTTCATTATTCGTAGCTAAATGCAATAATATACAAAATTTAAATAAAAATAAAAAGTTGTACTGAAGCAGTTATTTGTAATTTTGATGATATTATTAAAATATCAATATTATTTTTAGGTTAGTATTTCTAACTAACTACCGATTTTTGTCAATACTAGCTGCACCCGCGACTTTGTCCACGAGCAGAAAATATCTTGGTTGATTATTAATGTATGAAGTTCACATATGGTTAATTCAAGGATATTAGTGATTGTAACATCTTCAACTTCCCAAATTAAATATTATCAAATTAGATTAAGATCATAAGTTAATTTGTTGAAAGAGAGCATTTCATTTAATTCAATTTACATTTTCTTTTAAGAGAGCTTAATAATATTAAAAGTATTTAACCTAAAGGACATAGACTAAAATGGCATGATATAAAACCCAAACAAGCCCAAAGTGCGTGTGTAAATCTCATCTATGACAAAATAGTTCAAAATTGACAATCTCAAATGTAACCAGACAATTTAAATCGATCCATATCCAGATTGAGTTGGTATAAGTTAAAAATCTAGTGAATCATTTATCATTGAACATAGAATCGAAAGGTCACAAGAAACTTTGAAGTGATTTTTTTATAAACTAAACTACGGCGAAGAAAATCAATGTACCTTGTTCCGCTTTAAAAAACCATGCGGGTAAAAAGAAATCCGCTTTAGGCACTCTGATACTAACTTCTGTAGAGGCAAGTCACGTTATGACTCTTTTTTAAAGTTTTTGCACATTAATTCACAAGTGTGAATTATTTAAGTTTGTAAGGATGAATCTGATATAGAACGATTCACCGAGGAACAACAACAAGGTTTCTGGAGTCTAAATCACTGGATTAATGCGATTTATCCAGATAAATGAACTTGGACGATTTTGCCATCGTGGCTAGACAATGGATGCAGTAGACATACATCTCTAACTTCAATCATCATTCATCCTAGGACCAAAGATCATCTGGTGTATAAATCAAGTAGGTTTGTAATAAACAGTGCTTTTTACACATAAAAAATCCATGGTATATAGATGTGCACTTAAATATTTTTTACTTAAGACTACATGCTCTCTTATTAATTGATGAATGATTAAATTTTGTAATTGTATAAATGTATGTTTGATTTGTTTCTTTGCTAAAAAATATTTGATTAACAAAATGTTAAGGTTAATTCTTAATTGTCTACATTGATTAGCCTAAACCAACCCTCTTCGCATTTCTAGAATCAGGTCGTAGAACTTACAACCCGAGATAAGAAATAAAGTAAATTCTTTTAATAATTGTATTAAAATTCATTTTTATTTTTTGTAAGCGAAGCAACTTACATTTTTTACCTCTTAGATGGCGTTGGAGAAAAATATTTCAAACAAGAAAGTTGTAAAGAATTACAATACCAATCGCCAAGGTGGTCTCAGATTTTTCCTAAAACCTACCATTGAAAAGCTGCAGCTGGTTAAAAAGTCTGAATACAAAAAAGTTTAAGAAAACGCACACTTTTTGTGTTATAACTACTAAACTATACAACCAACAGAATCGGCTCGGTGACCGTTTCAAAGAACTCAGCAAGCTGTTCAATGAGTTTCTTAAATTGACTACAGGTGCTACCAGTCTAAAGTTATAAGCAGGAACATGCCCAAAAGAGGGTGAAATAGTCGTCACTTTGGTCACTAATGACATAACAACTTTTCAACGAATAGATTTTTTCGAATGTTGATTCCTCCTAAACCTTCCCGAAGAAGTGCTGCGTTTAATGGCTCAAACTCCCAGGTTTTTACATTCAGCCATCCTCAGCTGATGTCGTCACAAACAGACAGACACGATTTTATTGTATGTTTAAATTGTATAGATATATATGGTGTTATAGATGTTTCAGTACTCACCATTTTCTACGCTCGCCAAACGATGAAGTAATGGTAACCATACGAGACAGTGAGGACCTGGATCTGACATCATCGTATCCATAAAGTCATTCACAGTCACTTTACCATTCTGCAAGTGAAAAAACCAAACATATAGTTAATTATCTACTAATCAGTACATAAAATTAGTTATAAGAAAAAACTCTAAATATACTTGCAGCGACATTAAATTAACTAAACCGTATAAAATATAATATAATACTCCTCAGAGAAGGTTTATCTGTGTGAAGAGTGCGCAAACTGTCCTCATTGGATCAAAAGAATCAAACCACTATTAATTAGGCGCATAAGAGTGTCCAAGACTTTTTAATGCAGCCCAATTCAAACAAATATTATAAATACAAAATAGTGATATAATAGCTTATAGTGATTGGGTACAGTAGCGTCCTGCTAATCCGAAAGGGATTTAAAACAAAGAGTTTACTAATTCTATGAGAGTCTTAATTAAAAGTCAAGAAATTTTATTTCTCAAAGTTATTTTGTTAATCCTACATCAGCTTGTATGTTAAAACTTAAGAAAAAGTTGTATTTATGGAAAAAAAACATCGAATTTTATAAATTCACCCGCCTAAAACTTGTACTACACCATTTTGGGGCAAATTCAGTTTAATCCAGACTTTCGGTGATCCGGACAGGGTCCGGTCCCATGTAGTCCGGTTTAGCTGGACTCTACTGCAGTTACATAGTCTAATGTTAGATACATACCCCTGAGAAAATATCAGCAGCCAAGTTGTCATTAAAACTAAAAGAAGGAGATTCATAAACAGCCGCTGGTAAAGACAAAATCTCTCGTAAGTATTCCGAGAACTTCCAAGCTACCATGTGTCCATTACCATCACAAAGCTGGGAGAATATGTCTGAAAATAATGGTTCCTACTTGTGAATAAGAAAACAAAGTACCCTATAATAAATACTAAATCATAGAAATGGAAGCTTTGCAGAGGTGTGTCTGCCAACAGATTACAAAGTGGTGAACCCACAGTATAGCTAGTTCTTCAATTTGTACAAAATAATTACTGTAAAATATGAATTAGTTGAGTTACTACGTTTCACTATTGTTGGTATACTAGATAATGAAAAATTAACCTTTTTTTAACTGTTAAGCACTAAGTATTTTATTACTTACATCTCAATTTGTCCATCAATTTTCCAGCACACATTGTTGCAAGCGCCACCTTAATACTAAAGACTCGTATCCTCCCTAGTGTTTCCCTGTATATAAAGACAAAACACTATAAAACAACCACATAGTTTCATAAATCTACCATGCATTAAAATTAATACATAAACAAATTTCTCTTAAGATAGAACTAAAAAGTTATCACCTTTAAATAATCAAAATATGAATAGTTAATGATAGCACCATAAAACTGTATTGAAAAATTAACCTTTAAAATCCAAGAAACAACTTTAAGAAAATAACGCTTTGTTTTCTAGATATTCGCCATTTTGATTTTTGTACAAAACAATTCCTATCTAGAGAACGGTTTGACTGATTTAGTTCAAGCTTGGCATGAAGTTTAAACCTAACAATGAATATCTCAAGAAAAATAAGCGATTAAATCCATCATGAGTTTCAAAATAGCGGTTGTTTGAAAATTTCAAACCTAAATGACTCAAAAACCGTACATTTTAACAAAAATGTCAAGACACTTTTTTTGTAGCCCTTTTGATTCCCTATTGGATGGTGTAACTGTCAAAACAATCGGATGAAGGATAGTAACTAAGTTAAAGATAATGACAGCAAATGTACCATACAATATTGCTGTGTTTACTGTGTTGGTATAGGATGCAGGGTTGAACAAACCAATTATTGCACATAACTATTATCCTTCATCTGATTGTTTTGACTGTTACACCAACCGATATTAAATCGAAAGGGCTACAAAAAAGGTGTCTTGACATTTTTTTGTTAAAATGTACGGTTTTTGAGTAATTTAGGTTTGAAATTTTCAAACAGCCGCCATTTTGAAACTTATGATTGGATTTAATCGCTTATTTTTCTTGAGATATTCATTGTTAGGTTAAACTTCATGCCAAGTTTGAACTAAATCAGTCAAACCGTTCTTTAGATAAGAATTATTTTGTACAAAAAACAAAATGGCGGATATCTAGAAAATGAAGCGTTTTCGGGTCTGTGTTTATATGAACTTTTTTTCTTATATGGACCCATAGAACCATTCCCAAAGTTTGGCACTTTACCTATGGACTCCCTGTATAAATACAATGTTATTATATCCTAAAAGAAATTAGTATTATGGAAAAATTATGTCTTTGAAACCACTCATATAAACCACCGTATATAAAATTTTAAAATTATAATAATATTTACATATGTACGGTATTTAAATTTAAACTGAATAGGTTAACCACATATGCAAAACCGTCTGAATTAAGCAATTGCCGAATACAAGTTTACTTTAATAATATTACCAATCAACAGTAAAAACACATCTGGACCACCAAGTAAAGTGCACTATACTGCACTACTACTACTACTATAACCTAGGTAGTAGTACTTTTTACTTTCTCCCCTCTATACGTGGTATATGGAGAAAGTATTGTTTTCGTCCAAATTTTCGAATTTGAATTTTTAGTGGAATTATCTGTTTTGGTGCTCCCTGAACCCCAAAAATTGTTTAGTGGAATTATCTGTGTTGGTGCTCCATGAATCCAAAAATATTTTTAGTGGAATTATTTGTTTTGGTGCCACCTGAACCCAAAAAAGTATTTTTTTTGTGATGTCTGTCCGTGTATATTAAGATGTGTACAGAGCTGGAGAGCATATCAACAGTCCGATTTTGATGAAATTTGGTATGTAAGTGTAGTTTTGGAATATCTCCAGGAGTTTTTGAATTTTTTAAGGGGTTTTACCCCCAAAAAATTGCCAAAAAACAAGACAAATCAAAACTTCTCAAAAACGGCTCTAACGATTTTGATAAAATTTGGCTTATTTGTAGCCCTTAATGTACCCTACCATATGCAACAAAAACCGCATCTTTCTAAAAATTCTCGTTTAGGTAATAATAATAATAATAATAATAACTGATTTTTGGGGGGTTTTGGCCAAAAAGGGGGTTGTTTTTCAAAATTTTTCAAAACCTTTTTTCGTGCATCTATACAGGCCTAATGTTTGGTGCAAATTTGTTCGAAATCGATAGAATAGTTTTAATTATATTATAATATGGATGTGTGTTACATGCATCTAATATTTTCCATGGTATATCCTACTTTTGCAATTCTAAATAACCAACTCCTATGCTACTCTTGGGAAGGTATAAAGTTTCAACTGGGAGAAAGTATGTGGCAGTTATCTGGTACCGTTTATTTTGTTATAAAGTGTTAAAATAAACTAATTATGTACTCGTTTTAACTGGCGTTTCAATCGGCCGTGAGTGTACCTGAGGGTTAAAGAAAGAATTTCCTTGTTAGCAAGTATTCAGGGCACACATCTGTTATTGTTGACTAACGGGTGAGTCAAGGTGATGCATTCATTAAGAACAATTGACGTGTTACTGCACTAAGTCTAATATTTTGCAATTTATATATTGGTATAAAAATATGAAATTAGATAATAGGCCAACTATTTGGATTGCAAAACAAAGTTTATTTAAATAAGGTTGTGATTATAATTAGATAACATGTTTGTACATAAAGAAAGATAAGATGGATTTAAATTATTCATATAGAGCAATGATATCATACATTGTACAACTACATTAAATCAAATATATTGCAAGCACGAATGGACACAGAACAATAGTAGTTGACAAACACACCTGAACAAAAATAGAGACAACAAAGCTAAACCAATAAAATTTATTTCCACTGAATACCCTAACTTATTAGGTACCCGACTATTTGAAAAATGTGTTCAAGAAGCACGTGACAGTATCTTTTAGAATTCACAACAATATACAAACGACACCCTCTAATCCGGACATCTCGGGACCGGACCCTTGTCCGGATAAAAAAACTTCCGGACCATCCTATAATGTAAAGTACAACCTATAATATCGTATCTACAACTAAAAATAGTAGAATTTTGTAAATACAGTTACACAAACATCCGAAACAAACATCATGAACTGAACCGAGGTTATTTGTTTGCATTTAGGCCGCAAATAAACAGACACGTTCATTCCTCCGTGAGAAACCCAGATAACTAATTTCCAAGAAGTCGTCCGGACCTAGAGGGAGTCGACTGTAAAGAAATAAGCTCTGGTGTATACAAACTTAAATTCGTAAATACAGCGGATGTGACAGACTCTATAGTAGGCAAAAATTATAGTACCAGTAGAAAATTAAAGGTAGATTCAAAGAACACCTACTTAAATAAACGGTATCAGTTAACTGACACAAACTTTCTCCCAACTTACTGTAGTCAAAATAATATTGTTTTTAATCATTTTATTTACTACTTTTTAGAACAAAACAAAAAAATAATATTCTACCTACGTCAATCGTATAAAAAAGTTATTGTCCCAGGCGGGATTCGATCGCGCGACCTTTGAATTACTGGCCGTCCTCGCTACCGTTGTGCTACCCCGTGCGGCCGTCGCCGTGATGCTAGATTGACAACATAAACTTGTTTATTTTTTAACATTTCCCCATAATTATGAAACGCCGAAGTTTTGATAAAAGCGGGTGGTGTCATTTTGTTTGGCATCTTAAGCACTATAAATACTGAAAATTTGATCAAAATCGTTAGAGCCGTTTTTGAGAAATTTGCATTTTTGTCGTTTTTTATTGGTTTTTAGGGGTAAATTACCCTTAAAAATTAAAAATTCCAAAAAATGAAAAAAACGCCTGGAGATATTAGGGTTTAGTA
>JAGFPH010004074.1:100940-121339 GCA_018207615.1 Philaenus spumarius
TTTCGGTATGTTAACAAAAACATAAGAATTATCTATACTAATCGAAAACCAAGCAACAAAAACAACCTCTGTTGTTTCTTATCAAAGTTGCCCACTAACAAAGGTAAAATTATTATATTTATCATAAAACTTATTCTTGTAAACGGTCATTACAAAGTAGTGGTCCTTTAATTGTTTTGAGAAGTGTATATAACTCATCATTTGACAAGCTTCAAAAAGTGGCAGGCAGTTTATTGAACAGTTTGATTCCTAAAGCTAAATGATAATTCTTGAATTTATTCAATCTATATCTTGTTTGTTCAAGAATATGACCAAATCTGGTATTGTAATCATGAATTAATCCTCTAACTTGATACATATGTAAATTATTCTTTACATACGTTACTACATCCAAAATATATATAAGTTAACTCATCGATGTCCGGATGTCATAAGATGCGCATCTACGTACTGTGTTTTTTAAATGTGTTGTGTTTTGTGTGTTTTTATGAGTTTTATTAACGTTATAACAACCTCTACATATAGAGGGCTTTTCTGAAGATTGGATAGACGTCCTGAAACGCGTCAAAAGAACATCAAAAAAGAGGTCACTGACGGAAAAATAAAAGGTATTGTACTTTATTAAATATATTTTTGTAAAATAAAAAATGACTCATTTATCAAAGAATAATATTTTACGGAGCCTTAGTTACATTATTTATCATGTTTTATTGGTTATTCCGAAAACAATGACATATATAATATATTATTTATGATTTTTCAAGCAGACAGCTGCATAATTCTGGGAATTTAATCTATCTGTTCTATGGTTAAAGTGCAAAAGCATATCTTAAAATTAAATCAAGAATAGATCAAGCTCGAACTGCAACGATTCAGATTAAAGAAAGTAAAACATGTTTGATTTAGTTTTTTTTAGGATTTTATCAAGTTTCTGGATAAAGTTTCTTTTCATATACTTGTTTGTTTCCTTTTACACAGTTTTAAACTAATTTTCTGGTGCACTACACCCACTAATTTTAGCTGCTAGCCGCTGCAGGAACGGAGCAATCCTATCTAAGAATAAAAGCTTTGGTTCCAAAATAACTATTTTAAAATCAATTCCGACTCAACTTGGCTACATACCTTTCCATCACCGTCCTTTTCAAAAGTGGATAGGAACTTTTTAAGTATAGATTCTTCCGTCTCGTCACCGCTCAGGTATTTAGGATGCGATTTTACCGAGTACACTGTCCTTAAATCATCTATCGTCAAGACACCGTCCCCTGTACGGTCGAGTTTCTTAAACGCATCATTCACGCATTTCACCCTAGTGTTGTTCATCGGCGGCTGAAAAATAATCAAATATACATTACCGTACGAAAAGGTACAAATAATCATTCTGAAATGTATTCATCCATTACTAAAAATAAAAGAATTCTAACTCTACTATTTGAATGTCAACAATGTTTATTTAGTTATAGGTTTCACTTTAAGATATCAAGGAAAAAATTATGTAATGGATCCCAGTAACCATAGACTTGCAGTATTGCTTTCATTTTCTTAAATTTTAGAATGAGTTGCGAAACAAAGATTGGTAAGGTTCCTCGAAAAGAATGTATTTTTAGTAGAAATCAATTTGGTTTCAGAAAGGAGTTGAACACTAATTGTTATTCTTATCATGTCTCATTTAAAATTGAAATATAAAAAAATTAAAATAACATAAACAAGATTGTCTACTCAAGAGTTTATGAACCGAGTCTATGACGAAATAAACAAGGGTAAATGTTGTTTGGGTATTTTTACAGAAATAACTCTTGCCTCCAGGCAATGCTTCACAAATTTTGTAGCTTAGTAGTTAGTTGTCCATAATATCCAACATTTTTGGTTTTCAGCCAATAACTCGGTTATCTTTTAAGTTACGGAAATAATTTTAAAAAACTTTATATTTGTCATTAAAAAAAGACATTTTTTGTTTATTGAATTAGTTTTGTAAATTTAGGTGTTTACAAGATATTTTAGATGTTTAATGAGTACTGTGGTGAATTTAAACTATAAGAAACGCTGAAGCCCCAACCACAAGATCGGTGAATAAAACTACACAAATAAACTGAAACACATTTATTAACCCTCCAAGTGCTGACTATATTGCTCTTTAGTGTTAAGGGTTTTTTGGTTCTATGCATGCTTATTAACTAAAATCATTATAAAATACTCACTAACAGTAAAGTAAGACTTATTATACATCATTTTAATCACAATTACATGCTCTTTACAGTAAATAGCTTTAACAGGCTTACCTTATAATTTTTATACTTTTTTTTTGTTGACCAAATTAAAAATAAAAAAAGTTTGTGTTCTAAAACCACTCATTCAAAATATGTAAACAAAACTAATATAGAAAATCCAATATAGCCAAAAGTTGCACAATTTTATGGTGAAAAGAAATATACATAACACTACTACTTTGCTGTAAAAAAAAACTTTTTGTCTATAAAAAACTCCGTTTTTTATTAAAAAAATTACTTTTTTGCAGAAAGAAGAAAAACTTGCCTCTAAAGATATAAAAGTACTGTCTAGGCCCAATATTTATGGTTTTAATTTATTATAAAGGAATAACACACATTATATACAAGAAAAAAAAAGAAGAAAAAAATATTTACAGTTCAAATTCTCTAAAAGTCACTATTTTCAAACGCACCTCTAATAACACTTGAATTGCTAAGTTCAGTCATAATTACTTCAAAAATGAATAAACATTTACAAAAGCAAATAAAAACAAACTGATCTTAACTGAAACTAAAAATGAATAACAACTAGTGGATAAACAAACAAAATCCGAGTTCAGAGCGTCCATCTTCGTGTACTACACGATTAGATAGTTGATTTGACAATTCTGCCGAAGGTTTGTTTGAGTCGATATCGCTATGAAACTCTTAACTATAATAAAGTGACTCTTTCCAAACACAACCATACATAGAAGTATCCGATTGTATTAAAAATAGTGGCGTCGTACACATTTACAAAATGTGTTGCGCAAACGTCGCAGATGCGACGTTAGCACCGTAACGCGACTTTTATACATCGCATATGCGACGTTAGCACTTGGAGGGTTAATATAGTTAATTCTAGTTCCCTGATGTACATTTCAGTAACCAAGTTACCATCATCGGAGGTATTTCATTGAAACGAAGATATTTTACATTAAACATTTTAAACGGCCGCCATTTTGAAAATACATTATAAAACGTTTTGGTTTTTTGTACGAGCGTAAAAGATGTCATATCAAAATTTGCGTTCAATATATTTCCTAGATCCGAAGGTATTAAAACAAAATGGTAGAGAACTCGAAAACGAAGCATTTCCGAACCTATGTTTATATGAACTTTTTTTCTTTATTTTCACTAGTAGAACACGTCCTGAAAGTATCTCTGCTTCTTCCTGAATCAACCTGTATATACTCGTTCGTAGACAAAAACGTTTGATACTGTAGACCACGCTTTGCTGTTATCGAGGACGTAGACGCACGGACTATAGTTGTCCTCAAATGGTTCTGCTCGTACCTGACCGACAGGACACAACAAACAAAGGTTAATTTAGTGAACTGGGAAGCGTTCGTTCAGGATTTCTCCGAGTTCGTTTTTCTTTGGCGCGCTACTTTTAATACATGTCAACACTCAGACAGGTTTTGCAATTCACCGGGGCGCTCCGAGAGTTACCAGAGTGTTTCATACCAGTAGGGGTCCTTTCCCGGAAAAGTTTTACATACTTAGATTCAAAACAGTGGGATTTTATACCGTCTGAACAACTGAAATTGTATTCTTATCTGCTAGTCTAAATTGCCTCTGATTACAACTTTTCATGTTTAAAAAAAAAGTTGTTATGTATTTACCTAAGTTAAACTAATTAGGCCTACAACTTACAGTTACAGAATACTAATTTTTACTTTTTATTTTGTAATATTAAACATTGTCTGAATTGAACACATTTTTTGCAATGTTCAATGTGGTGGTACACTTCATATAATTATCAAAATATGTATGTCAAAATTATAATGGTTCTGTGCTGTATGTATGTAATATAAGTTATGGATAGGTACGCGTATGTGTGTAAAACAACTGGAAGTCTGTAATTTTGTAGATTTAAAATGAATATAGCAGTGTGTATTTATTGCAACTCGCAGTCGGTTGCAGCTCAATCAACTCTTTCTTTGAATTGTGTATGATTTATAAATATATGTTTTTAAAATCCACCTCACACAGATTTTAGTACCTCGTGGTTTCCATTGTAGTTTCAGTTTGCGTTAGAAAGTTGTTTTATTTTTTCTTCAGTTTGATAAAATATTATGTTTATTTGTTATTATTAAATTGTAATAATCAGTTTGTTATCAGTAATTGTATCGATTTTTTAAAGCAGAAACAACTAAAACCAAATCAATCGATAAATCATTCAAAATAAATAAAGGGTTTACTTTAATAATTTAGCTGTGAATTCAAGCATTCAAACATTAAGTGTTAAAAGCGGTTAATAGAGTACACGCAAACGATCTTTCCCAAAGTAATAATTCAATTCGTTTGACTAACTGAATGTTTCCAAAAATAAAGAGCTATTGTTCATATGAAAAGGTAACTAGTCCTTTGTTTTTAATCGACTAAATGAATTTTAATTGCGCCCAGACAGATAATTATCACCCCTATAATACAGCTCAGCCTGCTATTAGGTCGTAATAGTTTATTGACATGCAATACATTCAATTATTGATGTGCTAAAGCATACGGTTGTGATGTCAGCTTATTGATTCCTCTATATGTAGGTTATGATAACATTAATTCCTTTTGGAAAGTGAAAAACAAATATTATGAAACCATCTCGACCAGCACTACTAACAGTATTTAAGTGTATTGATTATGTTTTAAGGTTGTAAAGTACACACTAGCTTAAAATAGTACTGTTGTGTTTATACAAATCTGTTCAAAGTTTCAATGTGCAATGATAAAACATTGGTAAAAGTTACATGCAAATCAGCAATAAGTGTGTAACTAAACCCATGACATTGCTGGGAAAGTGTTCGGACAACAGAAAAGTGCAGCGAGACTCAATCGTACAGCCTGGCGAGACATTTACGTAGTTGTGATGAGACAGTGTCCCCCCTTCCCAGTAATGTTTTCACTTTAAAATTGCTGTGTGTTTTTCAATACAGTAAGTTAATGTTTTAACACATACTGTAATTTTAGTGTTTCTACTACAATTTGTTAATACACATTACATGTATTTATTCATTAAAGCTTTACAGATTAACCAATGTTACCTAATTTATAATTGTAGCTGACCTCAGCTCCAATTATCGGGACCCAACTGTACATTAAAAGAAAAGCTTAGTGTTTTTCGTTTTAATAAATAAACGTCATGAATAATGTTGCCAATAATAGTAATACTGTATAGTTGATTGTCCTTTCACTCAAGGTAACAAAAATATGATTTCCTGTTGGTACATCTTTATAACATCACTTGGACATAGCATCAACATTTGTTCGGTTCCTTCGTTGACGCTAACCAAGTTCAACTGTACAAACACACCAACTTTTACTGTTTACGATATAATTATTATTTAATAAAACATTAATTTTAATTGTAATACTAAGATTTTTATAAATCAAAGTGACCTAGCCGCCTGAACTCACCCTAACTGCAATTAGAAATTCGTCCATATTGATAGTGCCGCTATTATCTGTATCAAATTTTTGAAACAAAGCTTCCACCTGCTCCTTGTTCAACCCCATTCCTGTGTCCTGCATGCCTTCTGTAAACTCTTCAAGGTTTAAAACTTTATTACCGTCATCGTCCATTCTTCGGAAAATCCTGAAATGAAAACCAATAAGATTTTTATTCTAAGGCGAAACTGGGAGTTAAAACATCTCCCATTAAAAAAAAACTGTGCTATAAAATTAAAGCATACCGTAATATTTTCATGTATCTATCCCATGGTGCAAGAGATTATCACATTCTACAACAAAACAAAAGTTGATGTTGATTCGGTTCATCAGATGTGTAGTAAATATGATGTCTCAAGAAACACTAAACGCTGGCCAATGGCTCTCTTTTTTGATCTTGTAAATATATCTGGAATCAATGTACCGCGTTTATACATTCAACAATGTCTAGATCGAATCACAATGAGAAGAAAATTTCTCGAGAGCCTTGCCTGGGAAATCATGTAGAATCACCAGCTCGCGAGAGCAAGCAAGATCTTGGGCATTGAAGAGCCTCAGCCTCAACCTGTTCCAAGAGTGGATTGCTGCTACCTGTTCTGCCGAGCACGTGACCGATCTACTCGGAAGTGTTGCGAGTTGTGGCCCCAAGGTGTGCCTAAAACATTCTACCAATGTATGCCATGCTTGCCTCAACCGCCAGTAAAGTATCAGGATGCACAACATTTTTTAAATATATTTTCTATTTTTACAAACAATAATAATTTTTAATTACATTTTTAAGGTATGAATATGTAATTTACTGTAAACATTTGTTACTCTGTGTATGCAGTAATAAATTTAGTTTACTATAAAAATAGTTTAAATTATTCATGTCGAACCACCATGCGAGATGGCGGTGGAAAGACTACCTTATTTCGATCCAGGCAGTTTTCTTGGGACCATGCACGACGATGTTTAGAGTTATGTGATGGGTTTTGAACGTACGTCTCTGGCGAACGGATGGACAGATATTAAAAAGCTAGTGTACTCTTCAATGTATCTGGAGGGGGTAGCGTTGGCTCATTATGAGAATTATGAGCGCAAGAATCACGGTTTTACGTGGGCAGATCTCAAGAATATGTTTGCAGCGACCTGTGCGCCCACTCAGGAGAAGGAGATGATTCTGATGAAGCTAAACAATGGGTACAGTTGCCGCACGAGTCAGTGGATTTTGATAGGGGTGGAAATTGTAACCTAACTGCCAAGGGTTCAAAATGAAGGTTCAGGGATCATAATCATAAAAATCAACCAATCCTTATGTTTACAATTAATATATTTTATTATCGAGTGGTTCCAGTAGTTGACTATTCTTTTCACAATTTTACAAACAAAACTACAATGTATAACTAATTTCTACTATGCTCAAATCTCTTTACAATCGATAAACAAAACAATATAATGAGTAACTAATTATTTTAACGCTAATCAACTCATCTTTACTATTCTAACTAAATCAATTTGGCAATGCTACCCCAAGACGAAATACCCAAAGAAACAGCTATGTTCGTGTAATACTGACTCGAATGAGCTTCTACTTTAATTTAAACAAAAAGAAACATAAAACACTTGAACGATGGATATCTGACAATCTGTTCACACCTACCTATTCACCAAAGCTTTCCAACTGGAACTCTCTCAGAACGTCCAGCCAAAACAATCGCTTCCCGACCAGCAGAGTCTTCTCCGCCTCACAGAAAGAACTAATTCTGTCGTCCCACAGAGTCTTCGCCCGTCACACAAAATACTAGTCCCGGATCTAGGTCAGTATAACCCTTTTATAGTTTGTCAGATTGACCAAGTGTGTCTCTGTAAGAGTGCCTCGCTCGAGTCAGCTATTTCACAACATTTGGCAGTATTACCCAAAGTTACTTCACTTTCTGTGTCTTCGTCTTGGGCTAGTAAATTATAAACTATTCTAAACTTTATTTTAATATTTGTCTATATTTATTTCTTAAACCTACCCTATTAATCCTAACATTCCTGAATCCCCCTGTATATATTTATGGGTCTACCGTAAATTTCCCCTCTGAAACCATCCCTGTACAGATGTGGTAAGTTAAGTATTTGGCCAATACATGCCTTCTCTACTTTCCCTGTCTGTAAAGCTGTTAAAGTATGACAATTGCACTTGCCTTCCAAGAGCTAATATTCCAGAAGTGCCTCTAGCTAAGCACAATAACCTGAGTTTCTCCACAGGGTCTGTCGTCTGTGTAGCTTGTCTTCTGGCATTGTTCATCATTTCTGACTCTTGTCTGCTTGCTGCCGATTGGGGCCTCATCATTCTAGATTCTGAAAGACAATATTATTATTATGAAATAGTGCTTCCCAAATGGAGTCATAAAGTCAACAGAAAGTTTACTTACATAATGCCATGAAAAAAATGATGATGGACTTTATACGATATTAGGAGACCCAAGCGAGTAAAATTTGTACACTTACTTTTATTTCTGAATCTACGTTAACAGCTTTTTTCTTTTTACAAATGGGACAGAGGAGTACAGGGTCTCCCCACCACTGCGACCCACTAGGATCTGTTGTGGCATAATTTTCCCTTCAATAATCATCCCGGATATCTCCCAGGTCTCTTATGAAACCGAGGTGGGTCTTGGGATCGACACCACGGACCTGTTCGGGGCTAACAAAAGCACATCCAAGTACCTTGAATCTCCTGAACACGAGAGCCTCGCACTCTCACGGCAGATGTTGAGCTGATTCAATCAAGGTAGCAGAATCGACAGGAGTCCTCCGAGACCAGCCCAACTTTTTTGAGGTGGTACTTAGCCGAGCAATGACCAGTAAGGATTCCTACAATCAGTATAAGATTGTTTCTGCACAACAATAGAAGCTTTTGAGCTTTCAACTTAGAGAGACAAGTAAACATTTTATCCTGTCTAAGCCCAGGAACATCACTCTAATGTGAGGACCAATTTTTCTCAGTCCAGACTTATGAAAAGTTTAAATGTTATTCCGTGTATTGCAGCTAAAAATTTAAATACCTGTAGGTACAGCAATGATTATGGTAGTCAAAGTAAAATATGCATTCCTACAGTAAATATATGATGAGCTCAAACTACAAATCTTAATAGACCAATTGCTATTACAAAATAAATTATCATTAATGATCCAAAAGATTCATTTTTTCCTCTCTCTTGACTAATAACATGGGCAATTAAACCAAATCCTGGTAAAATTCAAATGTAAACTACTGGGTGACCAAAAAATAAAAATAAATGTTGATATAAAATTTGATCCCTCCCTGACGGGACAACATTTCTTAGGTGGCTCTTGGCCCCCCCCCCCACAGGAAGGATCTGGGCCAATAAAGGGCGTTTTGGCCCCAAATCTAGCAAGGTCAACTGCTGCCTCATTCCTCTTTATGCCTACACGGCCAGGTACTCGTTTAAGAGTGAAAGAATTTTATTTTTTGGGAGACTTCCTGACAAAATTAATTAAATACTTCGTAAGATTTCTAACACAAGAAATTGATGTATAAACAATGATTTTGGCTTACTAAAATAATTGCAGCCATCGAAGTGTCCAGAAAGTTGAAAGTAACTTACTTCTACATTTTTTTGTAATTAGTTCTGAAAAGAATTATGTTGATGCTGAGTCTGAACTAAGGTGGTTAAAAATTATTTTCTCTATTATGCCGAACTAATACATGCTTTCTGAAAGTTCCAATAAACCAGGGAAAAGTAATTTATTTTTCATTTAAAGGGGAGGGAAATTTTTTGTAGGCACAGTCTCACATGGAGTTTCTCATGTGGATCTTGCCAATAAGCCCCCTATATTAACCATAACAAATATTGAAAAACACACATTAAGATTTATTCAAATTATAGGTGCATTTTGAAAAAAAAGTGCCTATTACTTATAACCATCGAATTACTTTGGGAAAATTAATATCTAATTTTTTGTTTCATGGTCCCTAAACCCCAAAACCATAGACTACTAAAAAATTTATGTGTGTATTTATACATCTGTCTACCAGTATATAATATAACTTTTCTTGGACCTGATTTTGCTCAAATTGCATCCTGTTCTAAACTGATATCTATACTAATATTATAAAGAGGTAAAGTTTGTTTTTGTTTGTTTGTATGTAGGGGGTAATCTCTGGCACTACAGAACCGATTGAAAAAATAGTTTTACTAATAAAAAGTTACACTATCCCTGAGTAACATAGGCTATAATTCATTTTGGTAAAAACCTTTTTTATTTCAATATTTGTAAATTTAGTCAGAAAAAAATCTTAGGTTAGGCCTAGAATGTTAAACCAAAACATGTATTTAAATGTATTACCATAGCAACCAATTAAATAAAATAACAGATATTATAGCTGTTTGCTTTAATATTTCCATTAACAGCTGATTTCAAAATTTGAAGCAATTATTTTGGATTTCTAGCTTTTAGGTTATAGTTTTAAAGTGTAGACCTGAGCCTTGCTGGTTCTTTTAACCATTATTAACTGCTATTATAAAATGTAAGAAATAATTTGGTTTCAACATTTAACGTTATTTACCATCTTAGTTTTGAGGCTATTATTAATCCTACACCTTTATTATAAATAAAACATAACATATGTTTTTAGAAGGTTCCATTGGGGGTTGGCATGCGGAGCACACAGGGGTCTCCCCTAGTATAAAATAAAGAGATGGAAAATCTATGTCGAGATTTTAAAAGAAAAATTATTATTTAAATAAAAAACAATTTTTTAATATTTAAAAGAATAAAAACTATAAAATAATTTCTCCTAGAACCATAAAGATGTATAACCCCCATACAGACTCCTAACATCGTACAGATTGTCTTGGAAATTCGTGATTTTGAATTTTTAATAGCTATGAAAATTCTAGTAAGATTTAAAACGAAAACATGGGGCTATGCAATTGATGCACCTAAATCACTAATAATTTCATTGCACTGAAAATGATATGAACTATTGTGTGAGTTTTCTCAGTGACAGCTACTACCTACATGCCTTACTATTGTCATTGACTATATAAGCACTAATATATGTTATGTATTAATATATTAATGCTTATATAGTCAGTGCTATTATCTATTGTACTGCATGCTTACGTTTCTCGTTTTAAATCTTGCGTGTAGTTTCAAAGCTATTAAAAATTCACAATCACAAATTTTCAGGACAATCTGTATGGGGTAGGAATGTTTATGGGGTTATACATCTTTATGGGGCTAGCAGGAGGAACTATTTTATACTTTTCAGTCCGTTTTAAAAACGTAGTTTATTAAAACATTGTTTTTATTTTTAAATAATAATTATTTTCAGCTTTTTAGTCTTGTGTGTGTGTGAAATTTGCAATCAATTTTAATAATCTTGGTCAGCTAATGACAGACAGTTCTGAGCTATGTTTAAACTTTCAAGTCATACTTGCTCCGTACTTGCCCATTGGCAAGTTAGTTTAATTTAAAGTAAAAACAGTAGGTACTTGGTGATACTCCGTAATAGGATACTAAAAATCAAGGTCACCAGATAGTAAAGGTTGCCTCATTCGGGAAATATCAACAAAAGTGGAGTGGGGGATGTGACGTACTTGTAGTAAAACTACACACATCTCACATGGTAGCGGCGTTCTTTACTACAATGACGTCACTGGACAGGGGGGTTCGAGTTTGTTCACATGACTATGAGACAACCTTTACTACCTAGTGACCTTGGCTAAAAACCACTAGGCCTAATTTTGTGGAAACTTAGTGGTTTTTTGTATTATAAGTTAGTTTAAAATCAATTGCAAAATTTATACCAAACAGACAGTCAAGAAAGTGAGTTAGTATTGTGTTGTCATCCAGTTCTGAGCTATGTTTAAAGTTTCAGGTCTCTATGAGCTATTGGGAAGCAAGTTAACTTATAGAAATAAGTGGGAACGTCGAAAATACCTTTTGGACGTGAACAGGGGTTTTTTTTACAAATGACAGTGATAGAAGTTATGATCCCAGGAGCATTACAATAAAGCCAGATTGATTTAGCCTAATTTGGAAATAAATTTATTCCGAAGAGGCCTAATTATTTACTTAACATAAACAAAAACATAAACTTTCCAAACCTTGAAGGAAACCAACTTCTCTAATGTGGTCTCACTGACCTAATCCTGGAAATAACATTTCACTGTCACATGACACATTTAACAATCAATCAATACCGTATTTGACTAGGTAGTAAATTATTGATAGTCTGCAGGCTTAGCTGCTTCTTTGTTCAAAGACACTGATGTGCTTCTATTAAACCCAAGAAAATAGCTCATACTTTGTTTGAATTGCGTTTATACAAAAGCATGTAATCTATACATATAAAAGCGAAATACCACTTACTCACTCACTCACTCACTGACGCACTCATCACGATTTCTCAAAAACTACCGAACGGATTGAAATGAAATTTGGTATGTAGCTTCCTCTAGGGCCATAGGTGTTCAGTAAGAAAGGGTTTGAAAAAATTCGATATTTTAGGGGGAGTTTGGGGGGAATCAAAGTTATTAAAAAAAATTCTTCAAAACTACCGAACAGATTGGAATGCAATTTGGTATATAGCTTCCTCTAGGGCCATAGGCGCCCGCTAAGAAAGGGTTTCAAATAATTCGAAATTTTAGGGGGCTTTGGGGGGATCAAAGTTATTAAATCACGATTTCTTCAAAACTACGGAACGGATTGGAATGAAATTTGGTATGTAGCTTCCTCTAGGGCCATAAGTGTTCAATAAAAAAGGGTTTTAAAAAATTCGAAATTTTAGGGGGGTTTGGGAAGTAAAAATTTATAAATCACGATTTCTCCAAAATTACCGAACAGATTGGAATGAAATTTGGTATGTAGCTTCCTCTAGGGCCATAGGTGCTTGCTAAGAGAGGGTTTACAAAATTCGAAATTTTAGGGGGGTTTGGGGGGATCAAAGTTATTAAATCACGATTTCTTCAAAACTACTGAACGGATTTGAATGAAATTTGGTATGTAGCTTCCCCTGGGGCCATAAGCGCTCGCTAAGAAAGGGTTTCAAAAAATTCGAAATTTTAGGGGGGTTTGGGGATCAAAGTTATTAAATCACGATTTCTTCAAAACTACGAAACGGATTGGAATGAAATTTGGTATGTAGCTTCCTCTAGGGCCATAAGTGTTCACTAAAAAAGGGTTTTAAAAAATTCGAAATTTTAGGGGGGTTTGGGGGTAAAAATTTCTAAATCACGATTTCTCCAAAATTACCGAACAGATTGGAATGAAATTTGGTATGTAGCTTCCTCTAGGGCCATAAGTGCTTGCTAAGAGAGGGCTTACAAAAATTCGAAATTTTAAGGGGGGTTTGGGGGGATCAAAGTTATTAAATCACAATTTCTTAAAAACTACCGAACGGATTGGAATGAAATTTGGTATGTAGTCTCCTATAGGGCCATAGGCGCTCAGTAAGAAAGGGTATGAAAAATTTCGAAATTTTAGGAGGGGTTTGGGGGGGATCAAAGTTACTAAAATCATAATTTCAGATCTTTTATTATTATGAAAATAGTGCTTTTATTATTTAAGATCTATATATATAAAAGCCAAATACCACTCACTGACTGAACACTTAAAAAGAATACAATTACGTTAAAAAGACTGAAAATACCAACCACCACGGGCAACACCGTACGGGTCAGCTAGTAATAATATATTCATTAAATAACTATTGAGCTTGACTTATGTGAGAAGATAAGTTAATAGAATAAACCTTGAACACAGAATCTTTCAACTAATTCATTTACTAACTCTAATGTGTTTCAACGACAGTGTTCCTATTTTCAGAGATGTACGAGCTACAATAACCTAATTGTCTGGAGCAGCAGTTCTCAACTTGGGGTTTGCGGACCCCCAGGGGTTCGTAATGGTTCACTCGAGGGTTTGCGGAAAGAAAATGTGTGACGGTTGACATGTATATAGAGTTACTGTATTCAATATTTAAAAAAAATTAATATTGACGAAAAACGTAATAAATTATAAATACAAATTTAGTACAGAATATCTCAAACATATAATAAGTTTTTATATATGTCAATTTTAAGTCTCATATTAAACTAGTATGTAGTAAATAAATATATTAAAATAAATATAAAATAAATATAGAGTACCGGTATATATCTATCCTAATATTATAAAGAGGTAAAATTTGTTTGTTTATTTGTATGTAGGGGGTAATCTCAGGAACTGCTGAACCGATTGAAAAAATAGTTTTAAGGTACTAATAAAAAGCTACACTATCCCTGAGTAACATAGGCTATAATTCATTTCGATAAAAACATTTTTATTTCAATTTTCACAAATTAAGTCGGAAACAATTCATAGGTTAGGCCTAGATTGATAAACCAACACATGTATTTACATTTATTACCATAGCAACCAATTGAATCAGCTGTTTGCTCCAATATTTCCATTAACAGCTGATTTCAAACTTTCAAGCAATTATTTGTATAATAATTTGTACAACAACTAATTAGCTCAAAAGGGGAGAGAAAACGCCGAGACCGGACAGTTCATCTATACACTTGCATTCACAAAACAAATTTCGAAAAACGTTTTTGCTATGTACAGGTCACTGCTCAATCGTCAGCTCTGGGAAAATATCAGATTATACAGTAATCTGTTTGCATTGGCTTCGCCATGGGTCGCTGCCGAGTTGATGAGCGATGTGAGCTAACTATAACTGACTAACTCATTGTTTTATACAAACATTTGGCTTAAGTCAAACAACAAACTTTGACAATTAGGATAAGAAATTTCTTTTTTTTTTGTGTTGTTAGCAAATTTCCATAGGAAAAATGAGCTATTGCAGTGGCCCTTATGGTAAGACCCAGGGTTGGGAGTAGCAAATGAGCACCGATCATGGTCCCCAGAACACGTTTTGAGGTGTCATTAAAAATCATTTATGTATTCGCACTCTAGCGGCCGCATTTTAAGTCCGATTTTGTTCAAATTTGGTACACATGTTGGTTGTCTATGTCGCTCGAAATAGTTCGTAAGCCAAAACAATCCAACAACCGGAAGCACCCTTTTTGACCGGAAGTAACAAGGATATTTTTTTGAGATTTTTCCTACGAGAATAAATGTTTTTTAGAGATTTTTTTACAAATATAAATGTAGAAGTAGAATGTTATTCTGCACATTTTGTTTTTTTACGCGACCTTATAGCTCGCTCGGTTCTCCCAAAATCGATCAAAACTTAGAATATCATAAAAGTCCCCGGTTCAAAGCCATGTGGTGGATCTTGCCGTGGGGTTGGCGTGCGAAGCACGAAATGCCTTGTGTAATGAAGATACTCCTAATGTACAGAGTGGCGTGCGAAGCACGCAATTCTTTGTGTATTGAAAATACAGTACTCCAAATAAAGGGGTTGGCGTGCAATGCACTGTGCGTCGGCCGCTTCTCATACTGTTCAGTGTCAAGCCACATGTGCGTCCTTAGCAGTGAACGACGGACGTGTTAAACCCCATACCCCGGTCTACACTCCCCCTTCCCTAGAAAATATCATATGTGCGCCCATGATTCCAACCCTGATCTAACTAAACTATTAAATAACTCTTAGAATGGAAATATTGCGGAAAACACTTCCATACACAAAATTGCGGCAAAAAAGTACAAATCGCTCTTTTCACTCGATTTACAACGTGAAAATTGAAAGACAAAGCTAGTGACAACGAACTCACAAATCCTTGATTCTACTAACCCGGTTCAATAACTGAACATGTATGTTATAATTTAATGACTTAACAATCTAGCATGACTTTAATCAACAAGCTATGAAGCATGTACTTCTGTGTCTTGAGAAATTTCTTCTTTTTTTTATCATACAGCATTATAAAACTGATGTTTTTAAACACGCGTTACGTCCGTGAAGTGACTCTTTATTATAGTCATTCAATACTTGCTAAAAAGTCAGCTGATTCAATAATCAGCTGACTTTTTATGATATAGGACCAAAAAGTATTGTACGTAAACAATGCATAGCTGTGCTTTAAAATAACAACAGCTGTAACTTCAAAAGGTTCAGCTACTTCCCAACTGATAGCAGCACTGTCGCGCACCGGTTAAATCGCGTTAAAAATCTGTAGAAAAATTAAAAACGAAATTAAATCAATTGAGAGTGTTCGTGTGATTCTAGTGCAGTACGATACAAAATATCGTTCGTGTCGTAACTTGTACCTGAACTCGGTGTTGACGCGCACATAAAACCACGATCTCGCACCACAAACATCCACTTTGGTTACTAGTGATTGAATATACTACTGTACTGTATTTAGATTTTCAACCGTTGTAGGCCTACCATTTGTTATCAGCTTTATTAATTCATGTACCTATATACAAATCTTCTGTTCTATTCAGCCAATACGAGAGTAAACAGAACTGCCAACGTAACATCAATAAAATTTACCAGCATGACGTTGCATGAAAAGCACATCCTATTGTATTGCGGTGCCGCCTTATCAGCTGTGTTTGTGTATTGATAAGGTGCAAGTGTGAAGATAACGATTATGAAACGGTTTTCCTGAATCCTGTTTGTTTTACTTATCGCAGCGAAAATTCTAAATGTCGTAAAAATGTTATTAATTTCGGCAGGGGTGCCCACAGCATGGTTTGATGGCGCAAGTTGCGCCATCAGAATTTTTGGGGGGGAATAAATTTTTGGGGTGTTTTTCACAGTTTGGGGGGAATTTTCATATGTTCCTGATTAAAATAAATATAAAATATGAAGATTTGACGATTCCCCCCAAGAAATTAGGAGATAATCTGTTGTTTCTATGTGTTAAAAATCTCCAATTATTCGTGTGAAAGTGCCGTATTATTGACATCCAGGCAATTCGACTACTAATGCTTGTAGTGCAGTGTAGAGACGAGCCGATAGAGGGTGCCGTGTGTGGTGTAAACAAAGTATAAACATATTATAGACATTTACAGCATTGAGAGCCTGCCAAGGTCATTCTGCAAACAACTGCCCTCCCCCTCACAACAGTCAAAAAACCATGGTGTAAAACTGTGTAAGTAGATAAGGGGTGCTACTCAGAAAGACGAGTTTTGGACGGGTTCAGCGCATTTCATCAGATGACGTCACGGCTCGAATTAAAAATGCAGCCTTTCGTCCAAACTGCGTTTGCGCATAAATCATCAACAAATGTCTTAAAAAGTGTATAATTTTGGTTTCTGTGTGAAACGTGCTTTCCAACAAGTATGAGTTTAACGATACAAATATGAAATTTACTATACCGAATTATCTTCATTTTATGCTCTTTAGATTGGTGATTTCGAAAATGACGTGAAATAAATAGTAAAAAAAGCTTTCCCACTACACATAAATATAATGTTTAAAAAGTTATTATTACAAATATTCGTCTAAATTCAAATAGGGTTAAAGGTTGACTATTTTCTAACTTCAATATCAAATTTACATCGTTATAAACTACGTTTAGTTAGCTTTAAAACGGTAACAAATTCATAATTTTTAAATGAGCGGAAGTGAGTGAACAAGGTTGTCTTGTCGTCTAATCAAAGAAAAAACTTCTGTTCAAATCATAAAAAAATCCATTGAAAGTAGTACTGTATTACTATTCACTTTTTACTTTCTCACTATACTATAGTATAGAGAAAGTATAGTGATCGCAAAAAAATCGATGTTGAGATTTTTGTGTAAATATCCGTTTTGGGACCCCCTGAGTCCAAAAAAGTGGTTTATACAAAATGTCTGTCTGTATGTCTGTATGTATGTCTGTATGTCTGTATGTAGACAAAGCTAGAGAGAAAACTATTATATCGATTTCAACCAAATTTGCACCAAACATGTCCAGTACGCCTGTATAGATGCACCAAAAAGGGTTTTGAACAATTTTGAAAAACAACCCCCTTTTTGGCCAAAAAACTCCCAAAAAATCAGTTATTATTTTTTTTATTAAAAAACGGCTCTAACGATTTTGATACAATTTTGCTTATTTGTAGCCTTTAATGTGCCCTACCATATACAAAAACCCGCATCTTTCTAAAAATTCTCGTTTAGCTAATAATAATAATAATAACTGATTTTTGGGGGTTTTTTGGCCATAAAGGGGGTTGTTTTTCAAAAATTTTCAAAACCTTTTTACGAGCATCTATAAAGACCTAATTGACGTGTTTGGTGCAAATTTTTTCGAAATCGATCGAATAGTTTTCTCTCTAGATAATAATAATAATATTTATTAGTTAATCTCCAACTTTAATAAAAAAACTCTCCTACCCCACCCTACAAGTCACAGTGAATCTGTTTAGTAATTTAAATGTATTTGTGAGAAAGTATGTGCCAGTTCTTGGTACCGTTTATTTAAACTAGTTTTTAGTACAAAACAGTTTTATTGACTTAGGTATAATATTGCTTGTTTCTTTTTGGATGGAAATCACTTTCTTCATTTGTATGGTTGTCCATTTTATATATATTGCAGTTGTATTTTTGGAAGAAAAATCGGTTCGGTGTATTATTATTTATTTATTTTACATATTGTGCAGTTTTGTCCTACATTGTTTTGAACATTGTTGGTCTTATATTCATTTTTTGACCCTTGAGTCCAAAAAAGGGGTTTTTACAAAATGTCTGTCTGTATGTATACAAAGCTAGAGCGAAAACTATTCGATCGATTTCAAACAAATATGCACCGGACATGTCAAGTAGGTCTGTATAGATGCACAAAAAACGGGTTTGAACAATTTTGAAAAACAACCCCCTTTTGACCAAAAAAACCAGAAAAAATAAGTTAGGGTATTATTTGTTGTATAAAAAAACCGCTTTAACAATTTTGATCAAATTTGGCTTATTTGCAGCCCTTACCACATGCAGAAAACCGTATCTTTCTAAAAAATTTGGTTTAGCTAATAATAATAATAATAACTGATTTTTAGGGGTTTTTTGGCCAAAAGCCGTTGTTTTTCAAAACCTTTTTTCGTGCATCTATACAGGCCTAATTGACGTGTTTGGTGCAAATTCGTTCGAAATCGATCGAATAGTTTTATCTCTAGCTAATAATAATAATATTTATTAGTTAATCTCCTAGTTTAAAATCACCTCTCCTACCCCTCCTACAAAAATGAAGTGACTGTGAATCTGTTTAATAATTTAAATATGTTTGTGAGAAAGTATGTGCCAGTTTCTGGTACCGTTTATTTGAAATGTGTTTGTTTTATAACCTTTCTGTTGTATATTTAACCCTAATGTGTGTACAATTTCAGTAAGTTGCTCTGTCATGATTTTAATGGTTTCAAATTGTCTAGTTCCCGTCTGGAAATTGCTATTGTGGTTTCCCGTGATACTTAAGTATTTTTTGGTGATTTAGGTTTTTTTTTTGAAAAAGTTGTTCAAATTTCCTTAGATTCTTTGGTCTAGTGTTCTATTCTCAATTGTTATTAAATGTTTGCAAATTTCAGGTCTTAAACCCTGTATTACAAGTGCTATTATTTAGTTGTCTTCGACGTTACGGTATGTAATTAATAGATTGATTTGTTATTTGGCTGTCCATCCGTAAGCTCTTGAAGCCACTTCTTATATGGATATAAAAGTATGTGTATCTTCAGATGGTAAGCCGTGATATTGGGAGGGTTGAACTAAGGGTATTTTCTCTTTCCTCTCCATTTCAGTGTTTTTTTTTTTTATTTTATTTGGGTGTTGTCTTGCTTCTTCGTAGATGTGTTCGTTTTTTCCTTTGATTAGACCGTTTGAAATTTTGAAAGATTACATTTGAAAATTTTTGTGACATCTCATGATTTCATTCAGTGGTATCTTTTTCGATGAAATTTGACCTGGTACGTCCGTTTTGACTTAAATTTGCTATCGGGTTAATGTTGTGATTGAAGCGACTGGTGCGATCATACCGTAGCTCTGCGATTATCGCCGTCAGACTGTTGTTATTGAAGCGATTATTCTACCAGTCGCCCGTTCATAACAAGACAAGAAGACCATTTTGAACAATGCAAAGCAGGCGCCCGCGATTATCGCAGAGCGATGATCGCACCAGTCGCTCAATCACAACGTACCTTTACATCTAACGCGTCTGGCCTGTTAGTTTTATTCCATTAAGTTCTTTTGAAATCTATTTGATATTATTTATTATTATTATTATTAGTTATTTTTTGTTATTTATTTAAACATTTTAATTTAGGGTATTCGTGTTTATCCCAATACTTACACTTTGTAACTACTTTTCAATCAATGTCTAATTTTATCAAAACAATATTAAAACAATTTTATTCTCACTTAATTTTATGTTTCATGAAATATCATTTATTTGTATTCTTCCAAATCGGTTAAGTACCTATTACTGGTCTTCAAAATGTATTGCAGTTTTTTATTGTTATTTTCTTACAACATTTTCTTAATTGTTATCAATGAATGTAAATTTATTTTTGTATTTTTTAACTATATATTACTTTTTTTATTAAATTTGAATAGTAGCTAGTTTAATACTTTAACATGTTACATTACATACGATTACCACCAATAACAAGGATTTCTTTTTCACCAAGCATTAGAGGTTAAAGAACTTATTTAATATTATGATGTCTTCTGCTGCTTTCAAAAGTAGTAATGTGTTGTTTTTGTTAATAAATCTTACTGAATTTGTGTATTTGTATTATTTTATAAATTACGTAGAACCTCCTTTTTTCCATAAACATATTTTTATGAAA
>JAGFPH010004075.1:7667-21181 GCA_018207615.1 Philaenus spumarius
TTATGTGTATAGAAGGCTCCATCGGGGTTGGCGTGCGGAGCACGCAGCGGCTTCCCCTAGTATAATATATTGTAGGTTGTCGATTGAAAGAGCTTTAATTAAAGATATTTTTTTTTAAAAAACGTTGTCGCTTGTATGTTTTAAGATATTCGTGAAAATGTGGCGCAAACTTGTGTACTTGACAATTGCGAAAATAACTTACATGTTTGGGGTTTCTGTGAACAGGTCGGGTGTTAGGGAGGTCTGCATGTGAATCGGAGAGTGGAAAATTACTGACCTTGAATATTCGCAATCGTTGCTGATCTCTACCTTCTTGTAAAGAGTGTAGTGTTCATGTAGGTTCTTTTCGATTTCTTCAAAAAAGGTAACCGATCACGTAGCTGAAGTGAGTTGAGTGAATTTCCAAAATTAAGCTTATATGTTTTAGGGTTTCAATCAACTACAGGATGACAGAAAATAAGTAAAATAGGCCTGTGTTTAAGGGCGTGCAATAGACTAGGAGGAAATAATCCCAAACAGTCTTTTCAATACCTTATATTTCGTCTAATTTTGAAGATAATCTTTTGTAGTTTGCAAGAAATCGTCTAAACTATAATTTATACACTTTTATTAAAGATATTTGCTAATAAACAAGACGGAAAACACGATTTTCAGTCGTAACTCTTGAAAGCAGTCAAACGTCGGCGCGAATTTTGTTACCTACTATATACATTGAAGCTTTCTACAAATGTAAATCTCGTATGCAAATGACGGAAATTAAAAATATGACCGGCATTAGTAAAAACGAAAGTGTATACAAGCGATATTTTAGTCGAGCGTTTTGCCAATGTAATATCATAGGCCGGCCTTCTCAATATTGGCTCCGCTCACTGGATTCGATTCTTTTACTCTAGCGGTGTTGCACATCCTAAGAATTATGACGAAAATTTAAAGCTGCAATCATGAACGCTCATAGATCTGATATTTTTTAGGAGGGGCTAGCCCGGAGGGTACGGGGTATTTAGGAGTACCCTCCCACTGGTAAAAGTTGAGTCTGGAGAAATTCTGATCTCCCAAGGGAAATTTTAAAATTTGGTAAGCCAATTTGGCTGTTTACGTGAAACGAAACTCGTCAAATGTTTGCCAGTTGCTCATAAAAAGTTTCATCTCTGATCCTGTTGAAAAATTCACTCCTGCTATTAAAATACTAATGGTACCTAAAAAGGCCACAGTCTTTCCATAATTTCACGGTTTCATCTTCCAATACACTAAATACTGTTACAGATATGAGTCATATTTGAAAAAAATCTCCCGCTATGGTATCAAACTCGAAAATGCTTGAAAATATCTTTGAATTTTATTTTATCTCTTTGAAAAAAAGACCCTGCAGGTTATCAAATTCAAAATGCTCGAAACTAGTTCTATTATCAAATTTAAAATTTAAATTTATTTATCGTAATAAAATATGGAATCAAATTAAACTTTGAATCAATTCGACAACCAGTTACCCATATAATATTTTTGAGCTAACAAAAAATATCTATCGGAACACTGATTTTACACACGAACATCACAAAAACAAACAATACAATCAACGTACAAAGCAAACTCACTTTACACCAACATGATCGAATTTGAATTTGATAGAAAATCGTTTAATAGGAAGGGTCCTTTCTTTTATATGTTAAAATAATGCTCAAGCTTGAACTCTTGTTCAAAATTAAAATAAGTATACGTAAAATGAAACAGTACATACAATTTGAAAACTATTCAAGTGCTAAACCACTTCTACGTAATACTGACTTTAAATAATTCTCTTAAAAGAAAAATACGTTTGGATTGCCTTAGCTGCAACGTCGGCGCTCGGCAACTCCAAAGTTGGTTTTTGGTGTCTGTCCGTGTGTCTGTTAGAGAGCTGGAGACCATACCAACGGTCCGATTTTGATGAAATTTGGTATGTAGGTGTAGTTTTGAAATATTTCCAGGATTTTTTTTCATTTCTTCAAATGTTTGATTTTTAATGGGTTTCCCCCCCCCCCCTCCCAAAAAAAATGGCCAAAAAACGAGAAAAATCCAAATTTCTCAAAACCGGCTCTAACGATTTTGATAAAATTTGGGTTATTTGTAGCCCTTAATTTATCTACCATATGCAAAAAACCCGCATCTTTCTAAAAATTCTCGTTTAGGTAATAGTATTAATAATAATAGATTTTTGGGGTTTTTTGACCAAAAAGGGGGTTGTTTTCAACCTTTTTTCGTGCATCTATACAGGCCTAATTGACATGTTTGGTGCAAATTTGCTCGAAATCGATCGAATAGTTTTAATAATAATAGTAATATTTATTAGTTACTCTCCTACTTTAAAGTGTCCCCCCCCTCCTACTTTAATACAATTATGAATCACAGTGAATCTGTTTAATAATTTAAATATATTTGTGAGAAAGTATGTTCCTGGTACCGTTTATTAAATTCCTTAACGCAAGCTTTTATGGTTTGTGTGTGTTGAAACATGTGTTGGTTCAATCTAGGCCTAAATATTATTTTGTACTAAGCTGGACATCCGAATCAACTGTTTTATCTGTTATTTTATCCAATTGGGTGCTATGGTAATGAATGTAAATACATTCAAGAAATATGTGTTGTTACATCAGTCTAGGCCTAACCTAAAATTGTTTAATTTGTTTTGCCTCCCTTAACGGCAACATACACACATAATTTATGTTTTTGTGCACATCTTTGGTACAGTACGTTTCGAATGATATAAGTTTCATCTTTAAATTTTCGTTTTTAAGTTTTTCATAATGTTGCTTATTTATTTCTATTGCAGCTGTTAGACGCTATGGGTTTAAAACCTTCTTCATCCTGTGAATGTTTTCCGATTAAATTTACAAATATAGAAAATAAAAAAAGATTTTATCAAAATGATTTCTAGCCTATGTTACGCAGGGATTATGTTAAATAATAGTGTAGCATTTTACTAAAAAAAATGTTTCAATTGGTTCAGTAGTTTCAGAGATTACCCCCTAGATACAAACAAACAAATGTTATCTCTTTATAATATTAGTATAGATAAAAATCTGCAGATCATTCAGTACCAGCATAGTTGGCAAAAGTACCCAGAATGTCGTAATTTTATGAATACCCGGTTGCAAGAACGTTCATCAAATCTTTTATTGCGTCTTTACAATAAAACACGACAAAATAAAGTTTATGCAAATATATACGTTATTGTTAAAAATACAAAACAATTTAACAACACCGTCCCTTGTAAGAACAACTTTAACAAAGCTGTGAGTGATAGTCGTTTAAAGTCCTTTAAATTTTAATATTTGTTTAACGTCAGGCAATTTGTGCTCAGCTGAATCGTTTTGTAGGTTATGTGTTTGGTTTACATTAATTTTCTGATAATATCTTCTTGTTAGCGGTTGTAAAATTTGTTTAAGAAAAGAGCGAGGAAACTGAGAAAGAAATGTCTTTTCAAATAGTAATAAAACACAAACAAATTATATAAAACTAGGAGAGACCCCTGCGTGCTCCGCACGCCAACCCCCAATGGAACCTTATAAAACATATGGTATGTTTTATCTATACTAATATTATAAAGAGGTAAAGTTTGTTGTTTTGTTTGTATGTTTGTTTGTTTGTTTGTATGTAGGGGGTAATCTCTGGCACTACTGAACCGATTGAAAAAAGAGTTTTACTAATAAAAAGCTACACTATCCGAGTAACATAGGCTATAATTCATTTCGACAAAAACCTTTTTTATTTCAATATTTGTAAATTTAGTCGGACAAAATTCTTAGGTTAGTCCTAGAATAATAAACCAACACATGTATTACCATAGCAACCGATTGAATAAAATAACAGATAATATAGCTGCTTGCTCCAATATCCATTAACAGCTGATTTCAAAATTTGAAGCAATAATTTTTGTATTTCTTGCTTTTAGGTTAGAGTTTTAAAGTGTAGACCTGAGCCTTGCTGGTTCTTTTAACCATTATTATAACTGCTGTTATCAAATATAAGAAATAATTTGATTTGAACATTTAACATTATTTACCATCTTAGTTTTCAGGTTATTATTAATCCTACACCTTTATTATCAAAACAAAGATGGTAAATAATGTTAAATGTTCAAATTAAATTATTTCTTATATTTTATAACAGTAGTTAGTTATAATAATGGTTAAAAGAACCAGCAAGGCTTAGGTCTACACTTTAAAATCCTAACCTAAAAGCTAGAAATACAAAAATAAATGCTTCAAATTTTGAAATCAGCTGTTAATGGAAATATTGGAGCAAGCAAATATATTATCTGTTATTTTATTCAATTGGTTGCTATGTTAATAAAATGTAAATACATGTGTTGGTTTATCATTCCAGGCCTAACCTAAGAATTTTTCCGACTAAATTTACAAATATTGAAATAAAAAAGGTTTTTATCGAAATGAATTATAGCCTATGTTGCTCAGGTATAGTGTAGCTTTTTATTAGTAAAACTATTTTTTTCAATCGGTTCAGTAGTGCCAGAGATTACAAACTATATACAAACGAACAAACAAACTTCACGTCTTTATAATATTAGTATAGATAAGCACTCTGCTTGTATAACAGTAAGAAATTAATAAAATTTGTTGATAGGAAGTAATATTTTTTAATATTGTTCTTACTGGAATGAAACTTGTTTTGGGTTTTATCTAAGAACATTCACAAAGTAGGAGATTATTCAACATACTGTATTTTGTTTTTTTTACACGACCTTATAACCCGTTTTCCTCGAAATTCATCAAAACGTAAGATACCATAAAAGTACCCGGTTCAAATCCACATGGGGGATTTTTCCGTGGGGCAGCTTTTGATAAGATACCGACGGTCGACATGCAAACTCCGTTGTGAGCGTAGCGAAATAGTCCATACTCTGAAGACGCAAAGTCGAGACGCAAACTCGCTAAGAGAGTTTTTCCGCTGCGAGGAAAACAAAGCAGCGCGTGGTGCTGAGGTTAGACGCTGAGGTACACACTAATTCTACTAATACATATCGTACATGGAGGCAGCTATTCAGCTTCGTCGAGAGTAGACCGATTTCCCAAACAGTTGATTGGAACCAGCGACCACAGAATTAAATAGACTGGTCATGCCATAAGCCTGAACATTGTGGGAATTGAAGCTAGGTCGGCCATCTTGTGTGAGGATAGAAACGTCGAGCGGGCCTAGAGAGAAGTGAATTTTTCAATGCGCCCTATTCATTTCGTGGTTTCAATAGCTGAAAATGCTCGAAAATCTTTGAAATTTGACAAACTTACAGTTTAATAGTGTGGGACGCTAATGGTGTGTTCACAATTTGAAAATAAAAATGCTGGGGCACTTCAAAAATCGAATAGTTCAAACTGTTTTATACTTTTTAATTCGTGACATCAAAAAGTTGCATTGCGAGAAATTTGTTTTTGTTTTTAGGGCAGGTGCGTTATGTAAGAGAGAGAAATGTAGCTGAAAAGCTGAATTTTCCGAAAAGTATTTTTTGAAAAAATGAGCTATTGTAGTTTCTAACATACAACAGTTAGAACACGAGCTTCGTTTCGCGGGTTATGGGCGGCCTGCCGGCGGCTCGCGACTTGTGAGTATTTGACCCCGCCATATTGTGAGAGTATTTGACCCCGCCATATTGTGTGAGTATTTGACCCCGCCATATTGTGTGAGTATTTGACCCCGCCATATTGTGAGAGTATTTGACCCCGCCATATTGTGTGAGTATTTGACCCCGCCATATTGTGAGAGTATTTGACTCTAAAATTGGCATTACTCTTGCGTTCGACTTGTCTAGTCTATGTAATTCTGTGGTCTATGATTGAAACCCTAAAACATATCAAATTTATTTTGGAAATTCGTTCGAATCACGTCAACGTCAACGGTCCAGTAGTTTTATAACATGTTTTATAAACTGTAAAATACAAATTTTAAGTTTTAGTTGATGATATTTATATTTTTTTGTATATATTCAATATTTAAAACATGGAATATGTGTAGCTTTACGAATTGGAAATAAATTTAATTGGATCATTTGTTTTGCGCATTTATTAATTGAAAGTGTATACTTTTATGTTTTGGATGATGTAATTTTGTTTACAATTTGTAGAGTTACAAAAAAAACAACAACTTATTATATTATAAGGGATATGTGCACAGCTCTAAGATAGTTAGAAACAACCTAGTAATACAATTGCATATTTTTTGCAAGTATTTTTAAGTTGGAACGTAGTCTGGTGTTTATATGTCGTGAAGTTATACTGATAATTTTATTACCACTTATTGACCGAGCGAAGCGAGGTCTCCGTTTTAGCTCAACCGTTCGGCATTTCGTCTGTGTCTGTCTGTCTCACGATTACGTCCAAACGCCTTGTCCGATTTTGATGATTTTTTGCATGAATGTTCCTTATTCCTAGGCCGAGCCACATATATATACAGGTTTTTCCATTTTTCATTTTTAACTCCTTAAATAAAATAAAAATGGCGGCGGGACAGTTTCTCTCAGAGTAAGCTTTTTTCCAAAGCCAGTTTGTGGCTTAACCGTAAGTCGAATTTCCCGTATCTCTAACGGTAAGCTCTCAAAATGGCCGTAAACTTCAAATTTGTTAAAAATCGTCCAAGGTTTTGTATTTCAACCATGTTTTTTTATAAGTTTATTCTAAACCAATTAATTCAAAAGTGTTCCATAGCTTTTTTGTAGATAAAGGTTTAAAGAATTCATATATGCCAGTAAGAAAATGATTGAAGTAAAATTAACAAAGTTATTAGCTCAACAAACAAGCATGTTCAGTAGATAACACAAGGAAAAAGTTCAACTTTAGGCCTACATAAAAAGTAGTAAATTTTTTGTAATTTTTTTCATAATTGTAAAAAAGTTTCGTAATTTAGTTCTAAATAGAACTGTGTAAAAATTCTACTGTGTTTATCAATTACAAATTTCTTATTTTGAAAACACCAGCTTTTATGTTCCTACTACAAGACTGCTAACAAAACTAGGCCTATTTTTAATAGTAATTTAGGAATACTATATCCTTTGCCCAAAAATTACATATTATTATAAGAAAGGGTAGAGAATAAATCAAAGAATTGAACTGTATACTTGTAAATTATTATTCCATAAACGTATTTGACTTAGCTTTATTTGAATTGCAAAATGAGATGAAACAAATGAAACCTCGCGGCGATAAAGGACGTACAAAAAATGACCGTTAGACAGTGTGGGAAGTGTTGGTACGTGGGTTTAGATCACTATCACGACGCTTTAACATCGTTTGTTTTCATTATTTCTAATATTGGAATATGATATGGAACTGCAAATTACATTGTTAAGTTTTAAAGTATATTTTTAAGTTTTTGTTATTTAAGTATGTAGATATTTTTCCCCCCTGAATAACGCGATATTTTTAGCTACCTTAAGCATTATTAACCTAAATAAAACACAATGCCCCCTAAAAGAAAATCTTTAGCAGTTAAAGCTCAAGAGAAGAAAAAAAAACGAGATCTAGAAACCCCGGAATCGCGGGAATTGCAAAATAATGTTTTACTGGCTAAACCTTCTGCTTGCTTCCTTACTGGCACACTATTTTTAACAAAAGCTCGAAACCTCATTTGTTATTTCAACGAGCGAGGTCTACTGTTCACAGAACTACTAGTATTTATGTTTAAAATCCCTGCAACTAAAGTGACTTAGTTTACCTGGTAAACTCATTTGTATATAAGCAATCATACTAATTTATCGTGTATAGTAAAAACTTGGTGAAATATTAATTCATATACAACTTACATGCAGTAAAGTAAGTTTATTTTTATGGTTTTTTTACAATTTGTTTCATCTAATTTTGTGGAATTATATTTGCTGTTTGCATTGATTTCATAAGTTTAGTAATATAACTAAACATAATGACCATTACATTTTAGAACATTTTCTTGCTCATAGGTTGGTGTTGGTATCTCTGTCGTAATAAAATGAGAAGGCGTGTTGTAAATTTTACCCAAAAGTAATTTTAGTTTTAAAGTTGTAGGTTTTTAACGGAAAATGTAGACTATGCGATTCAGTTGTATGTTTAAACAAACCTTTAAAGAGAGATTACATAAAACAATTTAAAAAACGTTCTTTTAACCGGGCAAAGAAGGTTAGGTCACTGTCCATTCTGGCGATGTACCAAATGTCTGCCATTTTAATAATGTTGGCCATTTAAGTTATAGTTTAACAATACATCTGGTATTAATATTACAAAAATTTGAACGTCTGATGCAGTATTATTATTATTATTTTGTTACCTTGATAGATCTAGTCAGCCGTGCTGTATTCATGTTTATTGTTTGCCAAAGTAATTAAAACTAAATGTAAACGTAGCATTATAAAAGATGTTTGGAAAAAATAAAATAACATACTGTATTTCAAAAATTAAGGGTCTGCTTGGTGGCGGCCAACTTGGATTCGTATCCTGTAAGAGCATTGTTAAATTTAAAATCATTTATTTGTGCCATAAAATTGTTTGCAAGGTCTCACTTTAACCACAATCACAATGCGCATCCGTTTTGCGTTTTGTTAAATCCCGTTAATTTAATATGTAAATGAAATCAGGTGTGATTGTTTTCCTTACACAATAAAAAATGAATAATGTTATAAAGAATGTTTAGCTGTTTACTCGCCACTCAATTACAAAAGATAGATTTATAAAATGGTTTTAAATGAGGCAATGTCAAAGCACCCAACTGCAAGTGGAGCTGGAGTTCCCGGTTGCTTTCTCTTTTGATGGAGCGGATCCTTGAAGTATTTATGTCACTTCAAAAAGTTTAAGTTATGCAATTTAGAAATATTGTTAGAATGATTGTTATGGTCCGTAATTTCTAAACTTTAAGGCTCGGCTCAATAAATTCAAAACGGCGAAGTTGGGTGCCAATTTCAATGTTAAATGACCTAAACATACCTTCACTATTAACCATATATTTTGTGTTATTTTTGTCAAAAAACGAAAGCCGTATTTTGTTTCTTAACGTAAAATAGATTTTGGGTGTTGATTGCTAAGGTTTTTGCAATATCGCTTTTTTGAAACAGAGTAAAGAATGTATAAAGTTTACTATTTATATCATACGTTTATTAAAACAATAAAACGGGTTTTGAATATGTATTCAGCAATTAACATCCGCATATGGCAGTACTTCAAAATGAAACAACATTTTTAAATTTATTCCACGAATTACCGGAAAAAATTACTTATTCTGTAGCATTGCTCTTATGGGAATCAGATTCAATATGGCGGACAATGTAGCCTCCCCTTAAGTAACTAACCCAAACAACGGCATAAACAAAGGTTTACCTCTTTGGACTTTTTCCTAAATACATAACATTGACTGCCCCTTCAAGAGATACATACTACATACAGGACACTGCGTACTAAAGATTGCATAATACTGTTTTCACAGGGGCTAACTTATTACGTTCTGTATTTAATATTAACAACTAAGGACACACCTGCATGCTTCGAGCGCCAACCACCCTTTTTAAACGAGATCTAACCTTAAAAAAACTGTTATTTTTTTTTGAAAATTGTGATAATTTTTCCGCAGAACATTTCCCAAGCACGGGTTAGTTTAATTAAATTGCAAATTAAACTATTTGACCACGCAGCTCTAAGTGGATTTGTACTGGGTACTTTTATGGTATTTTACGTTTTGATCAATTTTCGGGGAACTAAGCGAGCTGTAAGGTTGTGTAAAAAAAAACAAAATGTGCAGAATAAAATCCTACATTTATTTCTTTATATACAACTCCAAAAAGTTTCATTCTTGTACGAAAAATATAAAGAAATAGTTACTTTCTTTAAAGAAACGTCCTTCCGGTTGTTGGATTTTTGGCTAACGAACTTGTCTGAGTGACTTAGACAACGTATGTACCAAATTTAGACCAAATCGGACTTAAAATGCGGCCGTTAGAGTGTGAACACACGTATAAATATAATTTTTAATGACACTTCAAAACTTGTTCTGGGGACCATGATTGGTGCTCATTGACTACTCCCGACATTGACTTCTCACTGCAATAGCTCATTTTTCCCATGGAAATTAACTGAATATAGCAATCAATAACACGACTGTAGGAGGCAAATAATCTTTAAGATTGATTTTAATGTCGTCTGAAAGAGGTAATCAATCTGTAGGACCGAACGACAAAGGTTCGAATCCCGGTATTAATCTATGTTTGTTTCACCTGTAATGAAGTCATTTGTTGAGCTTTTATTTCTTTAAAATCTTATCTTTATTTCTATCAGATTGGATTGCAGCGACCTTTTAACGAAATATAAAAGATCTTGTTTACTTTTGTGCGTTTAGGTCTGTGGAATAGACATCCTTATATTATGTAATAGTTACTATTTATTACTTTTACGTAGATAATTTATTATTTTTATTAACATTGTTAAGTTAAATTAATAAACTTCATCACACAGATTTTTCCAATATGTTTGCACCCAAGATTACTGAAGTATACAGAAACCTGAAACTTCGTTATTAGTTTAAAAAATATTTTTTCTCATTGTTTATTTTGGCTAATTTTTAAATGCGGAGAAACAGCTGTTCCATTAATGTGCAAAGAATCGCATACTTGCTTTTTAGTAATATCAGCTGACTAATTTATCAACAAAACATGTGTTCTTGTGTCAGCCTGGTGTTAATCTTATGGGAAATCACGAATTTATAATAGTGTATTTCATCTCTAGTACCTAAAGGGGATGTTTTTGATGCGAGGCAATCAATCACCAAAATGCACTTTAGGTACAAGCTGTGAAAGATACTTTTTATCATACTACACTAGAATCACTCGAACCTTAATTAATTAAATTACATTATTAATTTTTCTACAGATTTTACAGGCTATTTAACCGATGCACGACAGTGCTGCTATCAGTTGGAAAACAGCTGAACCTTTTAAACTTACAGCTATTGTAATTTTAAAGTAGGCCTACCACAATGCGTTGTTTACGTACAATACCTTTTGGTCCTGTTACAATAAAATACTTTTAGGTCCTAGTACCAAAAAGAAGTCAGTTGGTTATTGAATCAGCTGACTTTTCGAGCAAATAGTGAATTACTACGATAAAGAGTCGCTTTACGACGTAGCGCATCATTTCAATGTAATATGTCAAGAGAAAACCAACGGTGAAATTTACACATCCATATCTTTAACCGATTAAAAATGGCGGCCAAAAAACAACGAAATCGTGTTTTCCGATTTTGCCCCATTTTGCTGTACTATTTTTGTTTAAAATGCTAATTTTTATTATTTTTGGATTTAGAATTAAATAAACTTTCAAAAGATAGGCCACACAACGATATTTGGTTGAACCACTCGAAATAAATTTCGAAAAACCAAAATGGCTGTAAATTTTTTAAATACTCCCAAATATTTAATCGGTTAAAGATATGGATGTGCAAATTTCACCGTTGGGTTTCTCTTGACATTCTACATTGAAATGATGTATCACAAGACCTCCCCATTTAAAAATACAAAGTTACATTCAAAATAGCGGATCCAAGATGGCGGATAGTTTTTTTGAAATCTTAATAAAATAGTATTTTTACATAGAGTAGGTTCCTCAATCACATCTACCTTCGAAATTTTTTTATATACGAAATATTGAAACCAGTGCGGGACTTTTTGCACAACCTGTATATACTATACGAACAGTACATATATATACATACACAAATTTTAATGACATCACAAAACGTGTTCTGGGGACCATGATCGGTGCTCATTTACTACTCCCTACCTTTGGTCTCATTATAAGGTTCACTGCCATAGCTTGAACCTATGAAAATTCGCTAAAAATAGTGTTAAAAAAATTGTAGAAAAACTTTTAAAATCAATTTGTTTAGCTATTGATTAAGTCGGACGCTGTTTTACCTGTTACCCTTTACAGTTATACTATTCGTCAGGAAATTAAACAGGATACAAATATTTATTCTTGACATTTTTATAAAAACTTATTGTTTTTTTAGTTATTTTCAGTTAAAATTTTTAAAAGACCGCCATTTTAAAACGGATTATTGGATTAAGCTGGCTATTTTACATTAACTACACTCGATTCCACGTTCACCGTGCCGTACAGGTCTTACGGGAGAATAGACATGCTACTACCATTACAAGGAACATCACGTTTATTGTCATGCTGGTTGCGTCAACTGACCGAGCATTGTATGAGAGTTGATTTTTTTAGTTTGCTAGTATAGCTGAGCCTGTCGTGTGGATAACATGGCTTATGGGCGCTCTTACTGCACGGTGAACGTGGAATCCAGTGTAGGTTTTTACGTAGTTAAGGATCTGCTGCAGTAAACGAGAAAGCAACCGGAAACGAAAGCACTTCTCACTATATCCCTATCTAAAAAGTGCAATTTCTTGCAGCTGAACGATTTGACATTGCCTCATTTCAAACTATTTTATAAGTCTATCTTTTGTAATTGAGTGTTGAAAAAAAACTGAATATTCTTTATAAAATTTCTGATCCGGCTTGCAAATTATTTTTCATTATTAATTTTTTATTGTGTTAGGAAAAAAATTCTAACTTTGTACTTACAAAATTTAATTACATAACAAATCACAAGCATTTAAAAAAATGTCAATTTCAAGACGGATGCGTATTGTGACTGTGCTTAAAATGGCCTTGCAAACAATTTTATGATAAAAAATAAACGAAATAAATGGTTTGAAATTTAACATTGCTCTTATGGGATACAAATCGAAGATGGCCGCCACTACAACAGACCCTTAAGGCCGAGTCAAGTTTGAAATCAATCGGTCGAACAGTTCTACAGATACAAATTATTTAGTAAAAAAACAAAATGATTGTTAGACAGAAAACAATATTTCAACGTTTTTAAAGTAAATCATGTAATAAACACGTAGGTGAATTATTAGTATACATTTTTGAAATACCCTGTAAGTTCTACCTAAAATAACGATAACGGCTCTGGTTTCTTCATTCCAGTCATTATGTCGCCATTTCTTTTGACTTTGTACAAACGTGACAGCTATTTTTACTCCATTAATTTAAACTTACTTCTACTCCGGACAAGATTTAACTTATAAAGTCTCGTAACAATAAATTGCCTCAGCTAAAGTTCCCAAGGTTAGTTCCGGTTGGTAACGTAATTTCCGGAGCTGCTGTCAAGACATCACTGTTGTTACACACAATGTCGCAGGAAATTATTACATCTCCGCGCTATCTCTGCAGAGCTTTACTTCACCTCACTGCGATATCTCACGAATCACAGTTTGGTAGCTTTACGTTACACAAATAATAGGGTATTATATGGAACATATTTACGTGGTAATAGTCTGCAACCATTAATAGTATTCTATTTGGCCTATTACGTTAAATAACACCTATCTCTAACATTGCGTTATCGCTTGACGATACAAAAATATTAGGGTGTTGTATGGAACGTATTACGTGCTAATAGTCTGTAACGCATTAATAGTATTATATTTTATCCTATTACGTTAAATA
>JAGFPH010004075.1:66303-85791 GCA_018207615.1 Philaenus spumarius
TTGTAGTAACTTTGACCCCCAAACCTCCCCTAAAATTTCAAATTTTTGGAAACCCTTTCTTAGCGAGCCTCTATGGCCCTAGAGGAAGCTACATACCAAATTTCATTCCAATCCGTTCGATGGGTTTTTGTAGTAACTTTGACCCCCCAAACCCCACTAAAATTTCGAATTTTTTAAAACCCTTTCTTAGCGAGCATCTATGGCCCTAGAGGAAGCTACATACCAAATTTAATTACAATCCGTTCGGTAGGTTTTGAGAAATCGTGATTTAGAACTTTGATCCCCCAAAACCCCCCTAAAATTTCGAATTTCGGAAACCCTTTCTTAGTGCGCGTCTAGAGCCTGTAAAGAGTATTAGTGCCAAATTTCATGTTTGTGGGCCTCGTGGTTTTGGAGAAACTGTGATGAGTCAATGAGTCAATGGTATTTGGCTTTTATAAGTATAGATAACCTATATCTCTAGAACGGCTTAACAGATTGAGTTGAAGTAATTAAGGGGCTCATCAATTTAAAGACCTAGTTTAAGATAATAATCAACTAGTTCCAATAATTCGTTTCAAAATGGTGGCCACTCAACAACCAGTTATTTTATTTGCTGTTGTAACTTAGTCTTTATTAACGTACAATATTATCTTTTTTTTTGGCAAAAATTTATTTTAGGTTTAAAAAAAAAATTATATTAAAAACCACCAAGTTTACGACCTATTTTTAACTCAGTGTACAGTGGTTTATTTCAAAATTTTCTTAAAAGTAGGTTAATAATTCAAAAATGTTAAAATAAGTGTGTATTAAATTTAAGGTCTCTAGACTTTTTAATGGTACCTAATTTTTTTCTTCCTAACATGGGCAGTATATGTACTACAAGGATTTAATAATAGTTTAGATAAAGCCCTTGAAATTCTTAAGCGTAGGCCTATTGCTTAAAGCCCATACGCATATACAGACTTTTACAGTAAGACGGTGGAAGTAAAGCAAACAGTGGTTGACCCGCTTTAAAGCTGGCAGGATGTGACTAATTATTTGTTCTCCAACTTTCGATTATTTTGCAACATTTAACTGCCATGTTTAAGTAACAAATTGAACGTACAGAATCTCATAGCACAATTAGAATAGAAATGCATTGACAGTTTCGTTTAGTTGGTAATTTCAAAATTTGTTTTAAATGTTGATTATTAGCGAAATTCCATATAGCCCAGTCGGAATAGGTTACAACTACCAGTAATTTGCAATACGGCTGATTTTTTTTTATAAGTACCTTAAAGTATGTAGATTAATATAAAAAAAAGTTTACCAGTCTATCGATTTCCCAAAGTCGAAAAAAATCGATTAAAATGTTTTTTCGATTATTATTAATATTTTGAGCTGGGATGAAGATAGAGAAAAATAAAAATACCACCTTGTAGGGGAAGTATTTTTCAATAAAAAAGGTAATATGTTTTTATTTCGTCCGAGCAATGGTTTGTCTGGAAAAAATTCGATAATGCAGGTATGTATTTTGCAGCAGAAGAAATCACTAAAGGGGGAAATCTCATTCATATATAAAGCGTTGGCTCATTCTAAAATGGCTGAATTTTAATATATCGAATTGAAACTTGACATAGTAGTTAAAATATATAGTTTAAACATTTATGCTGCGTCTCAGCTTGTTATCTTGAAAATTACCCGATCTAGAGCCACTTGACTTATCAATGGGTTTCTCGATTTTAATAGTACCGGACCCACCAACTCATTTTAAACAGCTCCAGTTTAGAAAATTTTCAAAATATCAACCTGAAAGTTTTTTTTACAAGTTAAATAAATAGATTCAAACAAGATCAAGGAGTATAAACCTTTTTTATTATTTACTTTTCAAAGCACAAGTAACTTAAAAAAGTATAATTTTAGATCTTTTTAGATTTTTCATCAAAACGCTTGAGTGAATCGGCTGCAGATTAGTCAATTTTTTAAATGAGTACAGAAAAAAACAATTGTGTTTGTAACTTCTGTAGGCCTACTAATTTTTAAATCGATATATTAAAAAATGTTGAAAATGGAGTCGTTGAATCCAAAGGTGTTATAGTTAAAACGAGATAGGTAAAACAGAAGACTATTTTCAAGAGCCTCGTTTTTAAAAATAACATGAAAAAAATCGTTCATACTTACTAAGAATATTTATACTGGTGTATTCAATTTGTGAAACAAGTTTGATGTCGATATTCCAAAAATTGACGAAACTGGAATATATTGAAATTAGTTCCTGGGTCCGGTACTCCTAAAATCGAGAAACCCATTCATAAATTAAGTGGCTCTAGATCGGGTCATTTTCAAGATAACAAGCTGAGACTCAGCATAAATGTTTAAACTATATATTTTAACTCCTATGTAAAGTTTCAATTCGATATATTAAAATTCAGTCAATTTAGAATGAGCCAACGCTTCACATATGAATGAGATTTCCCCCTTTTAGTGATTTCCCCTGCTGCAAAATACATACCTGCATTTTCGAATTTTTTCCAGACAAACCATTGCTCGGACGAAATAAATACATATTACATTTTTTATTGAAAATACCTCCCCTACACGGTGGTATTTTTTATTTTTCTCTATCTTCATCCCAGTTCGAAATATTAAGGATAATCGGAAAACAAAATGTAAATAGATTTTTTTTTCGACTATGGGAAATTGATAGACTGGTAAACTTTTTAATCTACATACTTTAATGTAGGCCTACTTATAAAAAAAATCAGCCGTATTGTAAATTACTGGAACTTTTGGTCTAAAATTACCCCTACCGACTGGCCTAATAGAAAATATGAGCTATTGCAGTGCCCCTTATGGTGAGACCTAGGTCGCGAGTGGCAAATGATCACCGATCATAGTGTAGTTTTGGGATGTCATTAAACATGATATAGGTACTGTAATATATGTATACGTGTGTTCGCGCTCTAGCGGCCGCATTTTAAGTACGGTTTGGTCCAAATGTGGTGTACGTCGCTCGGACGAGTTCATTAGTCAAAAAATCCAACCGGAAGCACATTTTATGACCGGAAGTAACTATTTTTGAGATTTCGTACGAGAATGAAACATTTTTTAGTTTTATCTAAAAAAATAAATGTAGAACATTATTTTGCACATTTTGTTTTTTTACACGAGGTTATAGTTCGCTTGGTTCCCCCAAAATCGATCGAACCGTAAAATACCATAAATGTACCCGGTTCCAATCCACGTGGGGGATTTTACGGTGGAGCATCTTCCGATCCGATGCCCGACGGCCAAGTTTGTACCCTGCGAGCGAAGCGAGGCCTCACGGACGATGTGCAAACTTGAAGCGAGTTTTCCCACTGCGAGTAGTACGAAGCAGCACGCGAGCCGGGGCTAGAGGCTGAGTTGCAGACAAACAAAATTTTACTAATACATTTCGTACACATAGGCAGCTATTCAGCGTGGTTTAAACTAAAACATATAAAGTTAATTCTGGAACTCACGTCAGTGGTTCAGCTGAATGTATCGAATTATTTTAGATTTCAACCAGAGAAGGCATTGGTTTTGCTTGGTCTCTATTATCCAAGTGGCTGTAATTTATTTATCTACGTTCATGTTCTAAGTGTATAATATCATTGTATTTGGATAACCTAATAGAACTCCGATCCAATGCAATATTTCGTTCCACTGGAAATTCGACGATAGTGGTGGCGCTATCTATTGGGGAAACGACGGAAGCTGTGTGAAACACCAATGCTACCAATGATTTCTCCCTAGCGCTACCTCGCGGCTCGATCATGCACTATTTTCCCGACAACCTAATTTTCGCCACACTGCTGCCGTATGGATGCAAGATCTATTTATTATTCATGATCTATGATAATGTGTTCTTATTAACTCTTGCAGCGACTCTTATGGTGAGACCTAAGGTCGGGAGTTGTCAATGAGCACCGATCATGGTTCCCGAACACGTCTTCGGGAGTTCTAGGTACTAAGTAGCATTTTACGTTCGATTTGGTCCACTTTGGTTTTCTAAGTATCTCGGACGAGTTGGCTAGCCAAAACAATGCAACAGCTGGAAGCGCTTTTTTTGATCGGAAATACAATTTATTTTACTAGAATGAAACTTGTTTGGGTTTTTATCTAAAAAATAAACGTTGGAGATTATTCTGCACATTTTGTTTTTCTACACGACCTTACAGCCTGTCTGGTCCTCCAAAAATCTATGAAAACGTAAAATACCATAAAAGTACCCGCTTCAAATACACATGGGGTGTGGCGAGCGAAGCGAAAGAATCCATAATGCGAGGTTCAAGGTCGAGGTGCAAACTGGCAAAGCAGGTTTTTCGACTACGAGCGGAACGAAGTAGTTCGTGAGCCGGGGCCGTAGACAAATATTACTAATATATTTCGTAGTTGGTTGAAACCCTAAATCGCAAAAACCTATTGGAAATTCGCTCAACTCACGACAGCGTTTGAGCTGCCCGATGGAATTATTTGATCATTATGTAGTGAACACGTTATTATTTACCTAATTTTCAGATTTATGTAATGTTTAACAATGGTATGTTCATATGTTTTTATACGCTAGCCTATCTTTTTCCTCAATTTACCCACTTTAGGCCCTGCTATCACAATACTAATTAATTTGCGTCTTCATTTAGCAACTCTAATAAACGCTACCAGATAACTGCCACATACTTTCTCTCAGTTGAAACTTTATACCTTCCCAAGAGTAGCATAGGAGGTGGTTATTTAGAATTTTAGGAGGTGGTGGCAAAATGTTGCCATGGAAAATATTAGATGCATGCAACACACATCCGTATTATATTATTGTTATTATTTAAACTATTCGATCGATTTCGAACAAATTTCCAACAAAAATGTCAATTAGGCCTGTATAGATGCACGAAAAAAGGTTTTGAAAATTTTTGAAAAACAACCCAATTTTTTGCCAAAAACCTCCCAAAAATTAGTTATTATTATTATTATCTAAACAAAAATTTTTAGAAAGATGCGTTTTTTGCATATTGTAGGGTACATTAAGGGCTACAAATAAGCAAAATTTTATCAAAATCGTTGGAGCCGTTTTTAAGAAATTTAGATTTTCTCGTTTTTTGGCCATTTTTGGGGGGTAAAACCCCTTAAAAATAAAAATTTTGAAAAAATGAAAAAAAGGCCTGGAGATATTCCAGAACTACACTTACATACCAAATTTCATCAAAATCGCACCGTTGGTATGGTCTCCAGCTCTGTACACATCCTTACAGACACACAGACACACGGACAGACATCACAAAAAAAACACTTTTTTGGGTTCAGGGAGCACCAACACAGATAATCCCACTAAACATTATTTTGGGGTTCAGGGAGCACCAAAACAGATAATTCCACTAAAAATTCAAATTCGAAAATTTGGACTAAAACAGTACTTTCTCCATATACTAAGTATATGGTGGAGAAAGTAAAAATTGATAATGTTTACTCTACAAAATACCATAAATTACCAAAATTAGCCTACATTATAGTGTTCTTTACTAACACTAAAAGTGAAATTTCAATCTTCATCTTGTACGATAATTTTGTACAAATTACGATATTTTTAACTGGTGCAGCACATATTACACAAATTTATATTGGCGGCAAAGAAATGTAGAAATGTAGAAGAAATAGGTCGAGATTTGAAGTAAGACGCAAAGAATGAATTTGAATAGAACTAGTTAAAGCTGTCGGAAGTTTGTTGGCTGAAGTAAAAACAAAGTTATAAAACAATAGAACAGATTCACGAAATAATCAAACTCGGCAGATGGTTCAGCGGTTTTATTGTGCTCATGTATTAGGTGGCTTAGTCAGTTCGACTAGATAACAGTTTCTAGCTACAAGCATAGATCATGAATAATCGGAGTTCTATTAGGTTATCCAAATACAATGCTACAAGTTAATAAATAGGACTATTGTTCAGCTTATACGTAAATCTGTATACATAGACTATTTATCACCAACTAAGTGATCCGTTCTTTTTCATAGTGGGCATTGTTTGACAAAAAATAAATTCCAATAATTAGTAGGCTAATACATAATATTTATTTGGGATAACCTAACTGGATTGTTTATAAACATATGTTTACCTTAGTAATGGTCTGTCGTACAATCCTTGATTTTCGTCGTTGTTATATGACGCCAGTTATATTTTTTATACAGTTATTTTCAAATTTCCAGCTGTTCGCACACTGGGAACTTTGTCAACATTAAAACATTCAAACACATATACATACATAATAAACGGTACCAGGAACTGGCACATACTTTCTCACAAACATATTTAAATTATTAAACAGATTCACTGTGACTTCATAATTGTAGGAGGGGTAGGAGAGGTGATGTTAAAGTTGGAGATTAACTAATAAATATTATTATTATTAGCTAGAGAGAAAACTATTCGATCGATTTCGAACGAATTTGCACTAAACACGTCAATTAGACCTGTATAGATGGATGAAAAAAGATTTTGAAAACAACCCCCTTTTGTGCCAATAACCCCAAAAAATCAGTTATTATTATCTAAACGAGAATTTGTAGAAAGAAGCTGTTTTTTGTACATGTTATAGGGTACATTAAGGACTACAAATAAGCCAAATTTACCAAAATCGTTAGAGCCGTTTTTTTTATAAAAAATAATAACTGATTTTTGGGGGATTTTTGGCCAAAAAGGGGGTTGTTTTTCAAAAATTTTGAAACCCTTTTTTCGTGATCTATGCAGGCCTAATTGACCTGTTTGGTGCAAATTTGTTCGTATTGCAAAACAAATCAGCCGTATTGTAAATTACTGGTACTTTTGGTCTAAAAATAATTACCCCTACCGACTGGCCTATAGGCTTATGATCGAAATGTGTGATCTTTCGTTTTGTTTTCCAAAATTTATTTCAGGTCTTTGAGTAAAATGTTTAATTGTAGGCTCTGTACATTTACCATGTTGAATCCTTAACGGCATAATATAGGCCTACCCAATTAGATATAGTTTGTTGTTTGTTGTTTGTAGGCCTAAGAAGAAAGAAGTAAACAAAACAATTGTAAAGATATACATTTTCAATGACTTCTAACCTCAAAACAAGTCATATAGCGTACATTGGTTCTATAACGCTTTAAACTTAATATTTTGTAGTTGTTTTTCTTTTCTAGTGTGTATCAAATTATTTGCACGTAATTGTTTCTTTCTAGTGCTCATTTTAAACAAATAAACGGTACAAGGAACTGGCACATACTTTCTCACGAACACATTTAAATTATTAAACAGATTCACTGTGACTTGTAGGGTGGGGTAGGAGAGGTGATTTTTTATTAAAGTAGAAGATTAACTAATAAATATTATTATTATTATCAAGAGAGAAAACTATTCAAACGATTTCGAACAAATTTGCACAACACATCCCAATTAGGCCTGTATAGATGCATGAAAAAAGGTTTTGAAAATTTTTGAAAAACAACCCCCTTTATGGCCAAAAAACCCCCAAAATCAGTTATTATTATTATTATTATTAGCTAAACGAGAGTTTTTAGTAAGATTCGGTTGTTTGCATATGGTAGGGTACATTAAAGGCTACAAATAAGCCAAATTTTATCAAAATCGTTACAGCCGTTTTTTTATAAAAAAATAATAACTGATTTTTTGGGGGTCCCAAAAAGGGGGTTGTTTTTCAAAATTTTTCAAAACCGTTTTTCGTGCATCTATACAGGCCTACTTGACATGTCTGGTGCAAATTTGTTTGAAATCGATCGAATAGTTTTCGCTCTAGCTTTGTATACAGACAGACATACATACAGACAGACATTTTGTACAAACCACTTTTTTGGACTCAGGGGGTCCCAAAATGGATATTTCCACAAAAATCTCAACATCGAATTTTTTTGCGATCACTATACTTTCTCTATACTATAGTATAGTGAGAAAGTAAAAACACTTAAATGCACATTACAAACATATAAAGATAAAATTACATAAGACGGCAGAACAGAAAGTATTCGGCACATGCTACCGTGTTCAGTTCAAACTGGTACTGTCGGACGTTAGTGTCTCGAGTATGAATGAAAAAGCCGAAACGGCCGACGTACAGAAGTGAATTAATAATTAATCATAATGATTTAGTAAGAAACCTAATGATGGTACAAAAACAATGACTTTTACAACAGCTGTTTCATTGTTAAATGTTTTATTAGCAGCTATTAACCATATCAGCTGATTAAGATTGTTGATACCTTACAGCTCATTTACTAAAGTGATTTCACTTGAAATAAGTTATTTTTTCTTTTTAGTAATTTAAAAAAAATTAATAACTGATTTGAATTTAAATAAATTATTAAAAAAAATATCTTACATTTGTTGTCTTGCGAACTTGCTTTCCAGTCTGAGGTTGCTTAGATTTTCTAAGTAATTTCATTGGTTTAATTTTGTTAATAATAATGTATAATCTATATATTAATAGGCAAGCACAAAACTTGTCGTCCTTTTTTCTCAGCTTGCGTGCATCGTAGGAGAAATTCGCGCATACCGTTAGAAAGGTAGTGTCCTGTAGATGAGCAGAATCCCATTATAATTTACATCGGTCCTCAGGGATACGCCTCAGTGGCCCTCAAAGTTTCAATGTTAATCTTATGGAAGGTCAATCTTAAGGAAGAAGAAGAAAGATTTCTTTTGATTTCATCAGGGGCACAAAAAGCAGCTGTTCGTATGAAAAGCTTAAAACAGCTGATTTTGATCAACAGCTGATTTTGATCAACAACTGATTTGGATCAAAAACTGAATATAATTTTAGGTTAGGTAAATCAAGCAATAGCGAAGCATTGCCATGTCCACTAGTAATGATTTAGTAAGAAACCTAATGATGGTACAAAAACAATGACTTTTACAACAGCTGTTGCATTGTTAAATGTTTTATTAGCAGCTATTAACCATATCAGCTGATTAAGATTGTTGATGTCTTACAGCTCATTTACTAAAGTGATTTCACTTGAAATAAGTTCTGTTATTAGCAAATTTCCATAGGAAAAATGAGCTATTGCAGTAGCCCTTATGGTGAGACCCAAGGTCGGGAGTAGCAAATTAGCACCGATCATGGTCCCCAGAACACGTTTTGGGGTGTCATTAAAATTCATATATGTATATTTATGTGACCGCACTCTAGCGGCCGCATTTTAAGTCCGATTTGGTCCAAATTTGGTACACGTGTTGGTTGTCTATGTGGTTCGGACGAATTCGTTAGCCAAAAAAATCCAACAACCGGAAGTACGTTTTTTGACCGGAAGTATCTATTTTTTGAGATTTTTACTAGTCTACCAGAATGAATTTTTTTTAGAGTTTTTTCTAAAAATATAAATGTAGGATGTTATTTATTCTGCACATTTTGTTTTTTTACGCGACCTTATAGCTCGCTTGATTCCCCCAAAATCGACCAAAACGTAAAATACCATAAAAGTACCCGGTTCGAAGCAAGTTGTGCAAACTCGCGAGGCCACTAGGCGCAAACAATAATATATATTGTGTACACACAGACAGCTGTTCAACGCCTTCGTGAGTAGACCTATTTCCCAAATTGTTGGTTGAATCCCTAAAACATAGGCACATAAACTTAATTTTGGAAATTTGCTCAACTCACGTCCGCGGTCCAGCTGCGTGGTCGAATTATTTTTTTCTTTTTAGTATTTTTAAAATTTTTTTATTAATAACTCATTTGAATTTAAATAAATTATTTTAAAAAAATCATCTTACATTATTGTTGTCTTGCGAACTTGCTTTCCAGTCTGAGGTTGCTTAGATTTTCTAAGTTATTTCATTGCTCTAATTTTGTTAATCAAAATTTATAATTTCAAATAATTGTCACCTACGAATTATAATTTAGATATTCATGATCGATTTAATGAAAATTACAAAAGATTATCTTCAAAATTCGACGAATGATAAGATTGATATTGAAGAAGACTGTAGATGGGACTCTTTCGTCTTAGCATTGCATACTCTCCTTATTGGCGAATTTCCATTGGAAAGATGAGCTATCGCAGTGACCCTTATGTAAGACGTAAGATCGGGAGTGGTCAATGAGTACCGATCATGGTCCCAGAACACGTTTTGGGGTGTCATTAAATAAATCTATATAAATAAAAATGTAAATGTGCGTTTGTTCAAAATCGATAATCTCCGAAAGTTCTTCACCGATTGCTTTGAAATTTGGACACAACATTGCATTCGAACCCACGAGTGTTTTTATATACTTTTTGAAAAACTACATCATTTAATGAACTTAAAAACAATAAAAAATATACTCAATATTTAACAAAAATGCAAGCAACATTACATATGTTTATGGACTATAATAATAACATCTGTACTCAACTGTTTCCTATATTATTTCCATTATCAGCTGATTTCAAACTTAAAACAACTATATTATTTGGATTTCTATCTTTTAAGATAGGTTTTTGTCAACAACAACATCTGTTGAATGAAAACAACACATACTATCCTATACTATCTATATCTATATATATAAAAATGAATTGCTGTTCGTTAGTCTCGCTAAAACTCGAGAACGGCTGGACCGATTTGGCTAATTTTGGTCTTAAAATGTTTGCAGTAGTTCATAGAAGGTTTATACGTAAAGAAAAATTTGAAAAGTTTCCCGAAAAAGTTTCAAATTTGGAAGAAACTCAACAGCCTTTACTGTATGAACTCAAAACCATAGCTTACAAAAACAGCTGTTCGTATAAAAAGCTTAGCAAGACGTTATGTTTGTTTACAATCATTACCATAGCTACATTAATTAGCAAATTTATAATCACTATAATACTCTTCAAAACTAACAGCTTTTTAAGGTTAGATTGAAAAACTATAAACAAACACAAGGAAAAATCAACGAAAAATGCTTACAGAATTATAATTCAACTCAAACATTGGTTATTAAATATCTATATAGGCCTATTTAGAGATATGCTGTTTAAAATATTGTTTATATAAAATATATCATAACTATGAATTTCTTAATACTTTTCAAAACATATTTTCGCTATCAATAATAATAATAACAAACAAATTATTTCACACCATGCATAACCATAAACATACACGAGTTTAAACATATTATATTGAAAACTAAACAAACAATCTGAATTAAACTAAATGCCATTAAAATATCACATTCGTAGCTTTATTTTGATATTTTTTTTATAATTGTATATTTAAATACTAAACAATATCTTATACTAATTAGGCCTATACATTTAAAATTACAAACTCTATTTGAACCAGTTTGTTACATCCTAAATTAACGCGGATGTTACAAAGTGATTCAAATATCTTTTCTACGACCCCCAGCTAATTTAAACCCTCGGTAAGAAAGGGTTAAAAGAAATTCGAAATTTTAGGGTGGTTTGGGGAGAGGGGGTCAAAGTTACTAAAAATCCCTATAAGAACGAATTGGAATGAAATTTGGTACGTAGCTCCCTCTAAGGCCGTAGGTGCTCGCAACATTGTCAATGAAATTAAGTGAAAGTCAAACTTAGTAAAAACTATAAATTAAAACGATGTATTTAAAGCTTTTTCATGTTAGATAGTAGTTTACAGGAATACAATTTTCAGTGCTTTCTTAAATAGCATAGTCTTTTTTTCATGACCACAGTAGGATACGCACGGGTATTCAACGAACACTTAAAAAGAATACAATTACGTCAATAAGACTGAAAATACTAACAACCATGGGCAACGCCGTACGGGTCAGCTAGTAATATTATAAAATAGGTAAAGATTGTTTTTTTGTTTGTTTGTATGTAGAGGGTAATCTCTGGCACTACTGAACAGATAAAAAAAAATAGTTTTACTAATAAAAAAATACAGTATCCCTGAGTAACATAGACTATAATCCATTTCGATAAAAACCTTTTTTATTTCAATATTTGTAAATTTAGTCGGAAAAAATTCTTACGTTAGGCCTAGAATGATAAACTAACACATGTATTTACATTTATTACCATAGCAACCAATTGAATAAAATAACAGATAGTATAGCTGGTTTGCTCCAATATTTCCATTAACAGCTGATTTCAAAATTTGCAGCAATTATTTTTGTTTTTCTAGCTTTTAGGTTAGGGTTTTAAAGTGTAGACCTGAGCCTTGCTGATTCTTTTAACCATCATTATAACTGCTGTTAAGAAATAGTTTAATTTGAACATTTAACATTATTTATCATCTTAGTTTTGAGGTTATTATTAATCCTACACCTTTATTATAAATAAAACAAAACATGTGTTTTTGGAAGGTTCCATTGGGGGTTGGCGTGCGGAGCACGCAGGGGTCTCCCCTAGTATTATATATAAATATGTAGGGTCAAAGTCCGATTTGGTCCAAATTTGGTACACACGTTGGTTGTCTACGTTGCTCGGACGAGTTCGTTAGCCAAAAAAATCCAATAACCGGAATTAACTATTTTTTTAGATTTTCATACTAGAATAAAATGTCTTTGGGATTTTATCTAACAAAATAAATGTAGTATATTATTCTGCACATTTGGATTGTGTACACGACCTTATAGCTCGCTTCGTTCTCCCAAAATCGATCAAAACGTAAAATAGGCCTACCCTCAAAGAACCCGGTTCAAATTCACGTGGAGGCACCTTCTGATCCGAGTTTGTACGCTGCGAGCGGAGCGAAGCAATCCATAACCCGAGGCCGCAAGGTCGAGTCGAGGTGCAAACTTGTAACGCGAGTTTTTTCGCTGCGAGTGGAACGTAGAAGCGCTTGAGTCGAAGCTAGAGGCTTACGTACAAACAAAATCTACTAATATATTTCGTACACACAGGTAGCTATTCAATTTCCTAAATAGCTGGTTGAAACAACCAGCGCAAGTTGATTAGCGCGAAAATGTTTAGGCCTAACGATTATTCGATTCGAGAACTACATTGTGACGATAAAACAACAACCTAGATTCAACTCCAAGTCCTACAACGGCTCAATTCATTCCTCGTCGTCACTCGTATCAGCTGTTTTACTATAATTATTCGATTGGCATTGAACTTGTCTTCCGGCAGTTTAGAATATAATAAGCAATCAGTGTTTGAATTAGTTTCGATTAGTAGAATGAATGTTAATTGTATCGATTAGAACATAGAAATATATCTCTTGGTCCGGTTCAAACTGGTTGTAACCGGTTTCAGTGAGTACTGCATCGGATATAACGCTTTCTTTATTCTTTGTGCTGTAAACAGTAGGTGGATATACTTTACTGTCTAGAGTCTAGAGAGCGCCAACTGTGACGTACTTCGCTGCCGTCTTAATCTTTTATTAACGTAGCCTTGGTTAAAGGTCAGTTTTACGATTTTGTTTCTCGTCTCTGCCGCACCTCTGTTATTAAGCTTATTTGAGCCCGGAACTTTTTGGATTTTGCGATCCTGAGATTATTGACATGGACAGAGACAATGGCGTTTTAAGGCTCGGCAGGAGTGAACAAATTAAGTTGAAGTGGCAGAGCTGTACATTAAGTTTGCTAGTTTTTCATTCTTCCGCTAGCAAATATAGAGCAGCTTCATAAAGGCGGAAAATAGCTCTCACACATTGAACATCAACGGATGTACTATTTTTCTAGCATTGCTCCGCGAGCAACAAGTTGATGTGATAATCACTAGAGTGCAGGCTAAACACTCAAGAAGGAACACAAATTCGGTGCGTTCATGCTTCCACAATAACGTGGATTTTTTCGTCATAAATTGTCAAAAATTATTGAAATTACTTTATTTGAAAGGTAATTAAATTTCAAATGTGGTGATCTTTTTGCATTTTTACTTTCTCCCCCTATACCATAGTATATGGAGAAAGTATTGTATTCGTCAAAATTTTCGAGTTTGAGTTTTTGGTGGAAATATCCGTTTTGGGTCCCCCTGAACCTAAAAAAGTGGTTTTCGGAGTGATGTCTGTGTGTGTGTCTGTATGTGTGTCTGTGTGTCTGTGTGGATGTTATCACACCTAGAGCCTAAACCAGTCGTCCGATTTTGATGAAATTTGGTATGGAGGTACTAATCCACGGTATCTCCAGGCGTTTTTTTCATTTTTGTGAATTTTTCATTTTTAAGGGTAATTTTCCCATAAAAACCCTTAAAATAACGGAAAAATCAACTTTTCTCAAAAACGGCTCTAACGATTTTGATTAAAATTTTATAGTTTATTAGGGACCTATAGTACTATAAACTGTAAAACTTTAATCAAAATCGTTCTAGCCGTTTTTGAGAAAAGTTGGTTTTTCCGTTATTTTATGGATTTTTATGGGAAAATTACTTTTAAAAATAAAAAATAAAATATTTTATTATTAAGTTCCTATAATGAGGGAGAAAGTATGTGTCAGTTTCCTGATACCGTTTATTTATATTATTTTGCATTATTGAATAAGAAAAAAATCGCAAACTGTGATTTTTAGTTAAGTCAAAGAACAAATTTTGTTAAAAACTAATTATAAAAATTAAAAGATATCCACATTCGGACTGTCGTAACCTACAAAATGTCACATTCAGAATAATTTTCTGATCATTATTACTCCAGTAATCTTATTACCCGTTTAACATTGCTCTTGTAGGAGTTGAAATTCAAGATGGTGACTGGGTCTGCCAAACGATCAATCGTTCGATGGAATTAGCACAGTTTCATAAACGTTTCGATGTAGAGTTCCGATTTTCCACGAACGATCCCTTCAGTCCAGCCGTGCCATTCGCCGTCGGCGATGATCGCGCTGATCGGTTTATTGGTTGTCATTAATCGTAAAAAAGTAAGGGAAACGTGAATTATGGTGTAAACTGTAAACATTGGCTGCTTAAAAGGAATCAGTACACTCGCATCAACCTACTACAAGAACTGAGTGTAGAACAAACGGACTATCAGAACTACCCGCGGATGGGTAGCAGTATACCAAAAATTGCTTTCCATAGTGTGTCCTTTAATTCAAAAGAAAGATACAGTTATGAGACCTGCTATTTCTCCTCGCGAAAGACTTGGATACTTGGCGATTCTTAGCATCAGTGCTTTTTACAAGTCAATAGATTCTTCAGTATGTCGATTGCGCTTTCGCATTGCCATTTCAACAATTCGAAATACACAAAATTTACAATAAAACTTGACAACTGAAAAAAAACGAAGTACGCGTCTAGTCAGAACCACTTACAAACGAAAACTGACCTCTGATCTGGCTGACATCGGAGCAGGTATCGAAAGGGTAGGCAATCACGCTACGATGATAACAGTTAATAGGAATTGATTTTTCACTCCGATCCGATGGGGGGCGATTTAGTCGGCAAACACGCATCGATTCATCGTACGATTTCACTGAACCAGTTAGATCGTACGATAAATCGTTACGTGTATGGGCCGGCCTAGCTGGTTTACAGTAACAGCACTCCCGTTATCATCTTCATGCTCACTATATTTGGGCTTCTCTCTATGTTGATCGGGACGTTAAAATCCAAGAAACCGTTTAGGTCTAAATGACTTTCATCTGAAAACCATACATTTTGTAGGAACCCAGAGTTTCATAGTTATTGCTAACATTGAGGCGCAATAAACTACTGTATTTTCGTCCCTTTCGTTCAAAGGTTGACCAGTTTGTATTCTATACGGGAACCCACCAATGTTTTCAAACATTCTTCTCAAATACATGTTATATTGACGTTCATTTTTAAAGATGTCCGGTGAAGGCTTCTTTTCGGAGACTGCAGGACTTGCTGAAGAAGTCCACCGTGGTTTTCATTCGTAGTGACCATTATTGGACGGCCTACACACACTTTACGCTTAGTAAAAACACTGCCCTTACAGTAAGAGCCATTACGGCGTTCAATCAACGATGTAATCAGCTGTTCTAAAAACCAACCACACCAGTTTTAATTTCAGCACTACTTAATTTAGCGCATGCAGTATTTTTTAACTCTGTAAATGTGTACAATTATAAGGACTATAAAACTGTAGGAATATTTGTTAAAATTTTGTGTTTATGTATACTGTATTATGATATATATTTAAAGAAATATAAAAATATTATCTTTTAATTGCCTTTTATTTCATACCGATAGATCAAATGATTTAGAAGTTATTAATATTATAGGCTATATTATTGATTGAAGTTGTAAACATAACACCAAAGCATAATATACGCTAGGTTTTATTTGCGTATCACAGATGATGGGTGAAATCAACTGTAATATTATTAAGTTCAACGAATATTTATTTCTTCGTTAAATGTTACTCCACGTACTCTCGCACGTACACTCGCTTTTACAGGAGTTTATTGCTCTACATTCGACGCAGCCAATAAATAGGCCAAAATTAAAACTCCACTGACAAATTACTGTTTAAAATCTGACTTTTGAACTTTGCCTAAATCAAAGATTACATAAAACGTCAGATAAAAATTAGGTTGAGGTTTTTTTATGGCGGTACCAACTGCGAATAATGAATGGTTTGTGTTCCGAGTTGTTAAATTAACGGAAATATAGCTGACTAAATGGATATCTTGCTTTTTCTTGTACGATTTTACAATCCGAGCCCAGCACAGAGTGATGAAGGCCCTTTATTGGTGGGTTTTAAAAACTCTACACTAGTTGACCGACAATAGACCAAAGCAGTGTCTGTCGTCAAAAAAATAAAATATTTCGTCTGTTGTAAATGTTTTGTAAAGTTAACGGTTTTCAAGATATTCCGCTTTGAAAACTTGTAACGGCCCCGTTTTGAAAATTATAAAAATAAATTCTTGTTGTTTGGTACATTTCATAGCATACGAAATGCTTATAACAAAATTTAAACTTAATATTTTGTCTATTGTCGAAGTTACAGTAAGTTTTAAAAAATCAAAAAATGGCGGGTTGCAACTAAACTAAGCCGAATAAGTTACTGAACATTTTTCAAGGTATACAATACGATCCTGTACAGCCAGCATTTTCTTGAGGCACCCTGTATATACTTCTGTGTTACTTTCTCACTATACTATAGTATAGAGAAAGTATAGTGATCGCAAAAAAAAACGATGTTGAGATTTTTGTGGAAATATTCGTTTTGGGACCCCCTGAGTCCAGTAAAGTGTTTTTTTACAAAATGTCTGTCTGTATGTCTATATGTATGTCTGTATGTCTGTATGTATGTCTGTATGTATACAAAGCTAGAGCGAAAACTATTCGATCAATTTCAAAAACATTTGCATCAGACATGTCAAGTAGGTCTATATATATGCACGAAAAACGGTTTTGAAAATTGTTGAAAAACAACCCACTTTTTGGCAAAAAAACACCCAAAAAATCAGTTATTATTTTTTTTATAAAAAAAGGCTCTAACGATTTTGATACAATTTGGCTCATTTATAGCCTTTAATGTACCCTACCATATGCAAAAAACCGCATCTTTCTAAAAATTCTCGTTTAATAATAATAATAATAACTGATTTTTAGGGTTTTTTGGCCATAAAGGGGGTTGTTTTTCAAAATTTGTCAAAACTTTTTTTCTTGAATCTATACAGGCCTAATTGACGTGTTTGGTGCAAATTTGTTCGAAATTGATCAAATAGTTTTCTCTCTAGATAATAATAATAATATTTATTATTTAATCTCCAACTTTAATAAATCACATCTCCTACTACAATTATGAATTCACAGTGAATCTGTTTAATAATTTAAATATGTTTGTGAGAAAGTATGTTCCAGTTCCTGGTACCGTTTATTTACTGTGGTTTTGGGGACTAGAGACGAAAAACTAAATGGACATTTTTTAAAGTCGTGCCATAGTAAAGACTGCAATAGGGGTTGATTTCTTCTAATTTCTCTAAAACGTATCAATGTCTAAATGATTCCCATTGGTGTAAACTATCCTTAATAATTTAAAAACCTTTCAAACACATTTTAATGCAGTTAGAAACTTTAACACTATCGACACTTTTAAGTTGCCCAGTCCTGGTATCGTGTCATTCAGCACAAAATGGTAGAATAAAGCTTAAATGCACATTTTTGTTTAATCAATTATTTCTTGAAGTATGTAGGGATGGTGCTGTGGTATAGTACAGGTGGTACTGTAATGTAAATTCAGAATACTATCCCCTTGTAAGACAACACGTGTGCAGTCTGCGCATGCGTAAACCAATTGAACAGTTCGCGTGACTCGCAAACCCATACTTAGAATAACCTTGCAAAACACAGCTGTGCACGAGGCTGGAACAATCTGGCAACCCTGTCCTAGACCTCTGGCATGTCCAGCGATTTGTCTCGAGTCTTACGAGCAACTTAGACACGCTGTCCTATCTGAATCGATCTACCAGCTGGGGACTACACCTTCTATTCACCTTTGGTTGATATAACACCTACTTGATCCAAAAATAATTCGAACGATGCTGAACCGCTTACGTTGAGCGAATTTCAAAAAATAAGTGTATAATATGTTTTAGGGTTTTAACCAGTGATTTGGGCAATTAGTCTAGGCCGTATTTCCGAACAGGCGGACTAGGCTTGCGCCTAGAGCGGCATATTTTAGAAGCAGCAAAATTTGGCAAAAATCACATTTTTTGGTGTAGTACCCACGAGTTTTGATTTCAGTAAAATAAAAGTTTAGCAAGTAATTAAGGGGTAATAAACATGTAATTTAATTACATATTAACTTTTATATAGAACACATTAAATTATATTATATTTGCCTTTTATATGTATAGATAGGCGTACGGAGAATAGGCCTACTTGCCGCTCGTCCGAAGGTGACATTACTACACTAAAGTCGGTATAAACGCAGCAGCTTATGTCGCAGCATGCTGATGGAAATGTTGTGTGACCTATTACACGCATCAGCTTGCAGCGCTACAAGTTGAAGAGTTTGCTAGGTGGAAAGCACTGAACATTGGGAGGCACTGGTGTGGAAGGGATCAGACGCATGCGGAGTATGAAAAGCTGATGTCCGCTTGTGAAAATCCACGCAACAATTTGCTGAGCAAGCTCGGATCGTTTTGATATTTTCACAAGTGGACATCAGCTCTACTTACTGCGCATGCGCTGTTTCCTTCAACAACTTCAGCCAGCAAACTCTTCACCTTGTAGCGCTGCAAGCTGATTCGTGTAATAGATCACGCAACATTTTCATCAGCATGCTGCGCATCAAGCTACTGCTTGTATACCCATTTTTGTGTCATCATGCTGAAATCAGCTTACACACGACATTTGTATCCTATTACACGAGCAGCATGCTGATATCAACATGCTGCTAAGAAACCGATTGCGTATAATACCCCCTTAACACTGTGTGTTGTGCGTGCTGCAATACGCTCCTGCTGGTGTGGTGGGCGGGTCGAGGGATACTTTTGCAAGGATAAAATCAAGGAGGAAAATGTGAACAAACATCATTCATCAAGCAAAATTTGTATTTCATTCTTCAAATGAATTGTTCAAATTACAGTGCAACATGCAGATTTACTTAATCAAATTACAGTGCTACATTCAGATTTACTTGATAAAATGACAGTGCTACAAGTATATTTAATTAAT
>JAGFPH010004075.1:111235-127051 GCA_018207615.1 Philaenus spumarius
AATAACCTGAAACGCAAAATATTTTAAAATCCCGTCTTATTGCACATTTAGAGCATAAGGGGAACCACTATGTTAAGTCTCAAGTTAATATGTTTTGTCGTTTTTGAGCTATAGTGATCATCAGTGAGTCAGTGGTATTTCGATTTTATATAATATACAGGGTGTTTAAAAAAAACGTGTCAGGACTTTGGGATATGATTCCTCATACAAAAAGGAAGAAAAAAGTTCATATAAACAAAGGTTCGAAAACGCTTCGTTTTAGAGATATCCACCATTTTGTTTTTAGTACAAAATAATTCATATCTAGAGAACGGTTTGATTGATTGAGTTCAAACTTGGCAAGAAGTTTCCTAACAACGATATATCTCAAGAAAAATAAACGATTAAACCCAGTCATGAGTTTCAAAATGGTGGCTGTTTGAAAATTTCAAACCTAAATTACTCAAAAACTGTACATTTTACCAAGAAATGTCAAGGTTCCTTTTTTGTAGCCCTTTTTATTCCCTATCGGATAGGGTAACTGTCAAAACAATCGGATGAAGGATAATAGCTAAGCTAAAGATAACAACAGCAAATGTACAAACAATATTGTAGTATTTACTGTGTTTGTATAGGATGCCGGGTTGAACAAACCAATTATTACACATAACCTATTATCATTCATCCGATTGTTTTGGCAGTTACACCATCCGATAGGGAATCAAAAAGGCTACAAAAAAGGTATCTTGACATTTTTTTTTAAATGTACGGTTTTCGAGTAATTTATTTTTGAAATATTCAAACAGCCGCCATTTTTAAACACATAATTGGATTTAATCGCTTATTTTTCTTGAGATATATCATTGTAAGATTAAACTTAATGTCAAGTTTGAGCTCAATAAGTCAAACCGTTCTTTAGATATGAATAATTTTGTAGAAAAAACAGAATGGCGGATATCTGGAAAATGAAGCGTTTTCGGACCTATGTTTATATGAACTTTTTTCTTCCTTTTTGTATGAGGAATCATATCCCAAAGTCCTGAAAGGTTTTTTTTATACACCCTGTATAGATAAATACAGAAACAAGTTGGATGTTGCCGCAGACATAACCACTTGGCTGCTTTTGAACCAAATTTCAAGAAATTGTGTGTAACAAATCATGGACAGGCCTAATATAAATTGCAGTGAAGTAAAAGAAGTGTTCCTATCCATGAATAACATAAATAGACTCAACCTAAAAAATAAAAAATAACCCACATATAAAACAAATTCTTCCTCAGCGAATCTGATATTTTAATGAGACTTGATAGCTTGCAATCGTTTTACTTTTCACAAAATAAACACACCCAAAAAGCATTTGCGGAACTCTTGCGAAGTTCCGAAAACATAATTCGAACATTTTTAGTTCGAGTCTATTTATGTTATTTATGGATAGGAAAGCATGTTTTAATTGTTTTCATTTATTTTTTAAATATATAGAATGAAAGAAACAAAATGTTATATTTTAATTGCTTTTCATTTCATATTGATAAATCAAACTGTTTAAAAGGTACTATAATTATAACATTTCTTATAATATAATAATAAAATAATTATAATAGTAAAATTATGTTTCAAAATTTTGTTAACATTTTATACAATTGTTGGCCTGTTTATTAATGTATGTAATTATTCTTTAATGTAACCGATTTCATGCATAAGTGCCGACTTTTAAGGGCTCACGGGGCCCGAGCAATGCTACTGTCGTGGGGCTCAGCCCCCCAAAATTGATGATCCCAGGCCACACTCAGGCAACTACTGTCTGTATGCCGAGCTTTGGATTGGTCTTGCGTGTGCCTAACATATTTTTTTAGCGCGATTACCACATTGCACATTAATAATAATAATAATTTTGAAATGCCCTTTATAATTTAACGATTTGGTTCTGTACAACATTAATAACAAACAACATGCGTGCATTATTTTTTCAAACAGTTGTTTTTCGTTTTTACTTTCTCCTATTTTATGTGTAGGCCAATCATGGAGCAGTTGTAATTTATCCAGTTTGACGTAAGTCCCTTGTTCTTAAAATGCACATGAAGCTGTCTGTATTGAACAACTTGGATCTGAGGTCAATCGTGAACGACTTTATTAGAGGGTAATCCAGTGCGAAGGACAACATTTGCATTGTTCCAAGACTGAATAAATTACGATGTAAACATATTGAAACCTAATTTGTAAATCTATAAATCATAGACTATTATGTATAGTTGAATCTTTTAGTTTTTTTGGCTTACTTTCATTAAAAAGTGTGTTACTTGTCAAATTTGTGTGATCGTTTTTTTACCCTTAGATTGCAAATCCTTCTATTCTATATTAATATTATAAAGAGGTAAAATTTGTTTGTTTGTATGTAGGGGGTAATCTCTGGAACTAGTGAAACGATTGAAAAAATTGTTTTATTAATAAAAATATACACTATTTCTGAGTAACATAGGCTATAATTCATTTTAATAAAAACATTTTTATTTCAATATTTGTAAATTTAGTCGGAAAAATTCTTAGGTTAGGCCTAGACTAATGAATCAACACATATTTCTTGAATGTACAGTATTTACATTCATTTTCATAGCAACCAATTGAATAAAATAACATATAAAACAGCTGTTTGCTCTATAATATTTCCATTAACACCTAATTTCAAACTTTGAAGCAATTATTTGTATTTCTAACTTTTAGGTTAGGTTTTTATTAAAGTGTAGACCTGAGCCTTGCTGGGTTTTTTGACCTTTATTATAAAATATACGAACTAATTTGATTTGATCATTTAACATTATTTGCCATCTTAGCTTTGGGGTTGTTATTAATCCTACACATTTATTATAAAGAAAACATAACATGATTATGTGTATAGAAGGTTCCAACTCAGTTGGCGTGAGGAACACGCAGGGGTTTCCCCTAGTGTACTGCATGTCGGAAATAAATAAGTTTTCAGAGTGGGAACTCCTCATAACATTAGGGTGTAAAACTATTTTACCGATTGGGCCTCGCAATGATTTTCACAAGTAGGCGCGCCTCTGTCATCATGGCTCACATCCCAAATAACTGGCTGCACTTTCACCTCAAGTGACACCGATTGACACTACTTCTTCGGAACCAATAGCATCGCGTGTCTCCGAGCATCAAAGCGGATTTTACTTATGGAAAAGAAATATTAATAAACAAAGTTTGGGTCAATTTCTTTTATTATAAAAAATTGCACGAAAATATTTTAAAGCACGATGTTGTATGAAAGATTTTGAAGGATCTATATCGCTCTGGAGAAAACTCCATGCACAGTGTGATTTCAATAAAATTGGTCCGAATACAGTCAGTGACCTCGAAGTGGCGCGGGGAGAAGGGACGGACTGAAAACACAAGTATGAGCGTCTGCTAATCGCCCGCTTACCGTTCCACTACTCCGAATACCGTCCAATTAAAAGAGAAGGAATTGTGAGTAAAGAGTGAGAGCACGTGATGACTTTTGTAGGTTGGTAAGGTAGGCCTGAATAAGTATTCCTTAATGTTGTGTTTTAATAGTTTCGTTTTTTAAATCATGTATTTCTAGTAGTGCCACAGATGGCTTGAATCGCAGGTCGCAAGATCGTTGAATTATTATACGTAATTTCATGATTTGGATTATATTTATAAATGAATAAGTAAAATAATTTTAAACTATTAAGAAGGCTTAATATTTTGTATGCGTGACATTAAAACCTAAAAAAATGCATTAAAGTCTTCAATTAATGTACAAAGGTAATTAATTGATTAATTTGGTTTGCCGTTGATTTCTTTCAATTGTGAGTTATAAGACAAAAGCACATACATAGCCTTTTCGTAAAATTAAAGACGTTTCTCAACCCTTTTTAAAAAATGGCGTCCAATACACTATAATACGGTGTGTATGTTTTACTCATGGTGAAAAAACTGTTAAGTAAGGAAATTGTTTTGCTATCTGAACGTTTGTCACCAAATTGAAACGACATATATAAGGCGTGCCTGTCGGAAGGTTAAGGTGGCAACATTATGCTGAGAAAGAAAACGGGTTATTTTTATTTGTCCACATTATTAGCGAATTTCTATAGGAAAGATGAGCTATTACAGTGACCCTTATGGTAAGATCTTAGGTCGGGAGTAGTAAATGAGCACTGATCATGGTCCCCAGAACACGTTTTCGGGTGTCATTAAAAACTTTATGCGTTCGCACTCTAACGGCCGTATTTTACACCCGATTTGGTCCGAATTTGTTACATACGTTTGGTTTTCTGAGTCGCTTGGACGAGTTCGTTAGCCAACAAAATCAACAACAAGAAGCACTTTTTTTTTAAAGTAACAATTTCTTGAGATTTTTCGTACTAAAATATAACATTTTGGGGATTTAATCTAAAATAAACGGTGCCAGGAACTGGCACATACTTTCTCACAAACATATTTAAATTATCAAATAGACTCTCTGTGACTTCATAATTGTAGGTGGGGTAGGAGAGGTGATTTAATAAAGTAGATTAACTAATAAATATTATTATTATTATCTAGAGAGAAAACTATTCGATCGATTTCGAAAAAAATTGCACCAAACACGTCAACTAGGCCTGTATAGATGCGCGAAAAACGGTTTTGAAAGTTTTGAAAAACAACCCCCTTTATGGCCAAAAACCCCCAAAAAATCAGTTATTATTATTATTATTATTATTAGCTAAACGAGAATTTTTAGAAAGATGCGGTTTTTTGCATATGGTAGGGTACATTAAAGGCTACAAATAAGCCAAATTTTATCAAAATTGTTATAGCCGTTTTTTTATAAAAAATAACTGATTTTTGAGTTTTTTCAAAAAGTGGGTTGTTTTTCAAAACTTTTCAAAACCGTTTTTGTGCATCTATACAGGTCTACTTGACATGTATGGTGCAAATTTGTTCGAAATCGGTCGAATAGTTTTCGCTCTAGCTTTGTATACATACAGACATACAGACATACATACAGACAGACATTTTGTAAAAAACACTTTTTTGAACTCAGGAGTCCCAAAACTGATATTTCTACAAAAATCTCAACATCGATTTTTTTGCGATTACTATACTTTTTCTATACTATAGTGTATAGTGAAAAAGTAAAATACATACATGGGATTGTTCTGCAGATATTGTTTTTTTACAAGACCTTATAGCCCGACTGGTTACCCTAAAATCGATCAAAACGTAAAATACCATTATATAACCTGGCATTATTTACCCGCGAACAAATTTACAAAGCGAAGCAGTCTACGCGGAGTCCGCAAGGTTGAGGTGCAAACTCGAAAAGCTGGATTTTCCGCTGTGAGTGGAAAGAAGTAGTGCGTGAACCGGAGCTGGAGGCTGAGGCAGAAACAAATCTAAGATATTTCTTACTCGTAGGCAGCTATTCAGCGCCCTTGTGAGTAGACTAATTTTCCAAATAGTTGGTTGAATCCCTAAAATATATAAACTTAAGGGGATGTTCTACTGAAAATCGGCAAAAAAACCTTTTTTTACAAAAAAATTTGTATTATTGAATTTTGTTCTACATTTAATTAGCTTCAAGAATATATATATATATATATATATATATATATATATAACATGGGTTGCGTCACCTATTTGCTATAATGAAACATAATATATGACTTTGGTGCCCTAAAATAACATATCCAATGCCCTACTTTGATCAAGGATTTCTGCAAGTTTGATTTTTCCGTGTTTTTTAACTAAAAATTTGATATATCTCAGGAAGTACTTACAGCAAACAGTTGACATTTTTACCATATTTTCCTGATTAGTTTATCTAAATATTTTGGAAGAATTTTGTTTATATCTAGGATAGAAGCTGTGTAATAATTTGTTTTATTTAGCATATATACGAATATTTAAAAATATATATTTTTGTTTAATAAATATTTTTTTAATGAAGATAGAAAAAAATGCTCTTCTAAATATTTAGAGTAATAAAATGTGAACAAAATGACACTAATTCCATCAAATTCCAACTGTTAGATCCGGAGATATATGAAATTCTGTTAAACTCCTAATTTATATACATATATATACACAAATATTTTGAGTTTTACAGTATATAATACCATAGATCAATTAGGTTATCCAAATACAATGATAATACTTATCTAACCTTTTATAAGCAAATAAAACAAAAATCAGAATGATATGGTTAAAATTGGTAAATTTAGTATTTTCAGTAAAACATTCCCTTAAGGCTCGGCTCCCTACATTCAAAATGGCGAAGTTGGGTACCAATTTCAATGTTAAATAACCAAAACATACCTTCCTTATTAAGCATATTTTTGTGTTGTTTTTATCGAAAAACGAAAGCTATATTTTTTACTTTCTCCCCCTATACCATAGTATATGGAGAAAGTATTGTATTCGTCAAAATTTTCGAGTTTGAGTTTTTGGTGGAAATATTCGTTTTGGGTCCCCCTGAACCTAAAAAAGTGGTTTTCGGAGTGATGTCTGTGTGTGTGTCTGTGTGTCTGTGTGTCTGTGTGGATGTTATCAGACCTAGAGCCTAAACCAGTCGTTCGATTTTGATGACATTTGGTATGGAGGTACTAATCCACGGTATCTCCATACGTTTTTTTCATTTTTGTGAATTTTTTATTTTTAAGGGTAATTTTTCCATAAAAACCCATAAAATAACGGAAAAATTGACTTTTCTCAAAAACGGCTCTAACGATTTTGATTAAAATTTTATAGTTTATTAGGGACCTAAAGTACTATAAACTGTAAAATTTTAATCAAAATCGTTCGAGCCGTTTTTGAGAAAAGTTGATTTTTCCATTATTTTATGGATTTTTTATGGGAAAATGACTGTTAAAAATAAAATAATCACAATAAATTGGTAATAGTATTTTTTTATTAAGTTTCTATAATGAGGGAGAAAGTATGTGTCAGTTTCCTGATACCGTTTATTTCCTTAAAGTAAAATAGATTGTGGGTGTTGATTGCTAAGATTTTGTGCAATATCTCTTATTGCAACTGAGTACAAAATTAATAAAGTTTACTATTTTTTACTGTTTACATCGTACGTTTATGAAAACAATAAAACGGTTTTTGAAAATGTATTCGGCAATCAACATCCGCATATGACAGTACTTCAAAATGAAACCAAATTTTTGAATTTATTTATGGAAAAAATTACTTATTCTGTAGCATTGCTCTTATGGGAATCAGATTCGATATGGCGGACAGGGTAGCGCCCCCTTAATTTTGGAAATTCGCTCAACTCACGTCAGTGGTTCAGCCGAGCGATGGAATTATTAAATCATTTTTGTAAGAAACACTTCGTTCGACAATTTAGAAGTACACCTGCAAAACCCAGTGTATGCAATCTGTTATACGCTCAAGAGCTGCATGGTATTTAGTCTTTTGTAGGGTCTAAAGCATGAAACATTATTTAGTGAAAATAATTTTAAAAATAATTCAAATGTATATGGATAAACCCGGACGCAAACTTCTACTTCCATAGACATTATAACTTTGCTAAACATCTGTAGCCAGGAGGAAAGCCTTCTCAAGAAACTCTTCTTGTTAACTGAGCCAGCGGTTCTCAACCTTTTGCAGTTGTGTACCCCTTAACCAACTTCTTTCGTGAATTATACATCCGGACTATAATCCGTATCTAGCGCAAGTCTAGCGTCAGTAATGAGGAATCAGTAGGGTTAGCAGTAAATCATACTAATATTATAAAGAGGTAAATTTTTTGTTTTCTTTGTATGTAGGGGGTAATCTCTGGAACTACTGAACCGATTGAAAAAATAGTTTTACTAATAAAAAGCTACACTATCCCTGAGTAACATAGTCTTTAATTAATTCATTTTGATAAAAACCTTTTTTATTTCAATATTTGTAAATTTAGTCGGAAAAAATTCTTAGGTTAGGCCTAGAATGATAAACCAACTCATGTATTTACATTTATTACCATAGCAACCAATTGAATAAAATAACAGATAGTATAGCTATTAGCTGCAATATTTCCATTTACAGCTGATTTAAAAATTTGAAGCAATTATTTTTGTATTTTTAGCTTTTAGGATAGGGTTTTAAAGTGTAGACCTGAGCCTTGCTGGTTCTTTTAACCATTATTATAACTGCTGTTATAAAATATAAGAAATAATTTAATTTGAACATTTAACATTATTTACACTCTTAGTTTTGAGGTTATTATTAATCCTACACCTTTATTATAAATAAAACATAACATATATTTTTAGAAGGTTCCATTGGGGGTTGGCGTGCGGAGCACGCAGGGGTCTCCCCTAGTACAGTATAAAACTATATGAGTAGTTTACTATATTTTGCTATACATTCTAACACTCCAATGCTAAATATAAAATGTAACAGAAAGTACTTAATTAATAAACAATAAAATAAAAATTAATTCTGTCATTAGTTTTATAATAATTTAAATGAAAAATTACTTTAAGTTGTAAACACTTCTTTTACTTCACTGCAATTTATATTAGGCCTGTCCATGATTTGTTACACACAATTTCTTGAAATTTGGTTCAAAAGCAGCCAAGTGGTTATGTCTGCGGCAACATCCAACTTGTTTCTGTATTTATCAAGTAATTCTGTAATTTTAAAATTTTTTCATTTATTTTATTTTTACTTTTTAGTTGTAGTCATAAATTGGATTTTCCCGAAAATTATGGTCTTCAGGGCCCCGCCTCCCTATCTGAGGGTTAATTAATATACGTATGCGAGAACGCAATTATATAGTCACAAATTGGATTTTTTCGAAAATTTTGGTCCCAGGCCCCCCCCCTATCTGAGGGTTAATTTCTTGGTTAATATGTATATATGCGAGAACGCAGTCGTAACGCAATGTGCTATACGGAGCAGCCCGAGGCGATCCGGAAAACGCCGAGGCGACTGTGCACCAGTAGTGAGTTGCAGAAAAGCATGTAAAAATGTATATAATAAATATGAAATTTCAACAACAATAATGTACTATCCATCTCGGTTGATGGAAAATGAGAGATTATCAATGTTTGACGCCGATAGGAGCAGCAAGAATTTACCGGAGAGTTCACACTGCGAAAGTATTTTTTTTTTAGCTGCACATGCGCATCAAACAGTTACAAAGTTAGTTTAGGCAGAGCTTAATTATTTAATATTTTACTTTAAAAACTACTCGTATTTAAGTGACTGAATTCGGTCGCACTGGTTACATATACCTACCGGTAGATGTCGTCAGAATGATGGATTTTACCACGGTAGCTGAGCTGTAGGAAAAAACTATAAAATGTTGCATGTTCTTTATTCCTTGAAAAAGTTCTGCTCTTATTGTAACAGATTGTACACGGTGTCTAGTTTTAAATACAGCGAGTGTACAGTAGCACTGATACGTATTAGTAAACTTGTAAGGCAATTATCCTCCCATCTTAGCTAACTTTATAATTACCCTACTTCCGAAATCAATCGACTTAACTGAAGATGTCACTAACTCTCCCCCTCCTTCGACAACCAGCTGTTTACTTCTCACGCTACTAGGTGCAAAATTAACGACGAAGAAACGAATCTCTAACTTTGGTATATACTGCCTTCCGCCATTTTGTACGTATTACCCATCAGAAAACTTTACCTTTTCTCTACTTTAGAGCCTAGTGAACTCTGTTACTTTAACCATTTTCTTTAATATGCGAAATTCGCCAATTTACCTTAGGACATTTGTTTTTGGTCTACATCCGTAGATTCCAAAAATACCTTCTTTTATGTCTTTTGAGCAAAATTTAAAATGTCTCCTAACTTTAACTATTAATTACGTAAGCATTATTTACTATTATGATCTCAGCCTTACATGACGTGTAGCGTAATGCATTTCACCAAGAAAACCCCAAATTCATAACTTCCTAAATTCTGTTATTCCCACAAAAATCATTACTTAGAGGCTAAGTTCATTTTCGTTCACCGACTTGTCCCAGTGAACAGTCATCATTCCAGATAACAAACGTTTGAGTACCTTCAGGTAGAATGCGGCATTCACCGTTTTTTGTCCAGCAGGAACTAATTCCTTATATCAAAGCCCACTAAAGAATTCCGTTGAGGGACGGGCTTGTGTACATCGAGACCTTGAACGCTCCAATCGCCGTAGTGCGACGTTGTCACGTTCTTCCCGCGCTTCTGACTGCGGCTGACTCAACGCATGTATAATTCTTTAAACTGTGCGATCAAGCCTCGAGCGGTAAATACCAGGAGTGTTCGAGGCTAGTAGATATGGCAACGCTGCGCGCCCATCCTATTGGCCGCCTCGCAACGGTATTCTTTAGTGGGCTTTGATTTAGGGCTGGTTTACATTGGTCGAGTAGAAGGGCAAGCTGACTTTTCCCCAGTTTGTACTCGCTGCATTTTAGAAATGGTCGTTCTCATGCAGTGTAGAAAAGTATGACAGTAGGTATGACGAAATGTCACAAAAACACATTTCTTTATTCGCACTCTCCACTCGACTGAACGGTTACACAGGGCGAGTAAGGTGGCAGTATTAAACTGTAGGTGGTGGGGGAAGGCGTGTGGGCGAGCAGCTGTCTGTCTGGTGAAACCACTCGACTCGCCCGCCAACTGGGTCTAGGTAATGACTCGCCCATAACACGACTCGCCGTTCTGTCTACATTGGTCAAATTAAATTAAGTTCTAACTCGACCATTACTCGACCAATATAAACCAGCCCTTATGGGTGATTCCTTCTTTGTAAAAAAAATGTGATCAACATGGTCTTCAGTTTCGATTTTTCCACGCGGCTATCGTTTGTCGCGGGAAAGAAGGTGACCGTCATTCCATCGATTGTCTTTTCGTTTCATGGTCGTACTGGTAACACCAAGTCTAGTCTCCCGCGACAATGGAACCCAGAAAGTCGGATACCGGTCGCACATATTGATGAAATCACCACTTAAAACGTCTTGCATCTTGATCATCTGTTAGGATGTGCGGCACAAATCGTGAACAAATCTTGCGTTTGCCCAATTCTTCAAGGACGATGGCCCCACTGTGTCTTTGCCAATACTCACTTCTCCTGCTATTAATCGCAGAGTCGATCGCCGATCTTTTGTTAACACGTTGAATGTTTTTCGGCGTCCTGCTTGTGGATGTTCGTCCCGAATGCTTTTCGTCCTCCGCCGATTCTTTGCAAGCGCGAAAGCGTGCAAACCAATCGTACACACATTTCCTACTGACAGCATCCTGCCCGTACACTTGCACCAACATCTCATGGCTTTCTGTGGCCGTTTTACCCAATTTGAAACAGAACTCAATGTTGCGTCGTTGCTCCGTGCCTTTTCGACGCACACTATTCGGAACACTCTGTTGCAATGACTGTAAAAGTACTGCAATAGAAGCCTCGCGCAATTCCCGACAGATGGCAGGTCCAGAATTCAACGCACGCTGTTCAAGCGTTGAATACCGATATATTGGACCATTCACTGAACCTTTTAGACAGACCTCTTATATCAACACTATTATTCTTCGCCTTCAATTAGTTAGAAAGTTATTACTAGTCGGATAACGTACCATTTTTACAAATCCACGATTTTCTATTACTAGCCAGGGACGGCAGCCGAACCGTATTTATTTTCACACCAGAGCGCGCTGTACAGGATACAGATTTAATTGTTCGTACTTTTCTCGCGCGAAAATTAAAACAAAGAACTTGCACATAAATACTCATTAAGACTATTAAATTTAGTTGAGAAATATTGTAGGGTGTTGCAAACCCTGCTGTGCGAGGAGTAAGGGATGGGGTAGATTTTATTGCATCTAATTAACTCGATGATTTTTGTTTCAATTTAAAGAGGATAGTAAATTATAAACTTTGCTTTCATTGCTAGTTTTAGTTTTGCTGGATTATTTCTTTGTTTTAACACTCATAATTCGGGAATATAACAAACAAAATTGCGGATAGAAATGGAGGGTTTCCAGACTTGTGTGGTTAGGTTAGGTTAGGTTAGGATGGACAATACCACTAGAGTAAGAGCATAGAATACAGTGAGCTGAGCCAACCTTCTCAAGGCTGGCCTACGATATTATATTGGTTAAGCACTCGAGCGCGACTAGAATATCGCTTGTATACACTTTCGTTGTAACTAATGGCGGTCGTATTAGCGAATTTCCATAGGAAAGATGAGCTATTTTAGTGGCACTTATGGTGAGACCTAAGGTCGGGCGTAGTATGGATACATGTGTTCTCGCTCTAACGGCCGCATTTTAAGTCCGATTTGATCCAAATTTGGTACACTTGTTGGTTGTCTATGTCGCTCGGACGAGTTTGTTAGCAAAAAAAAAATCCAACAACCGGAAGAACGTTTTTTAATCGGACGTAACTGGTTTTTTTTTAGACTTTTGTACGAGAATGAAACTTTTTTACGATTTTATATAACAAAATCTGGAAATTGGTTGACCGTTTAGGCCAACCCTTGAACTTCCAGTTTAGTTTGAATTTTAAACGCTAAAAAATGAGTTTATTTGTTAAAATACCAAAAAACGAAAATTTGTGAATTTTTAAACAACGATAACTTTTGAATGCGTCGTTCGATTTTCATTTTTAAAAAAAGCATTCTACGCATTTTTTAAAGTACAAAACGAAAATGTGCAGGTTTATATTGATTGGTTGAGAAATCTGGAAGATATGTTAAAAAAATACCAAAAAACCAAAATTTGTGAATTTTTAAACAACGATAACTTTTGAATGCGTCGTCCGATTTTCATTTTCAAAAAAGCAGTCGACGCAGTTTTTTAAGCACAAAAAATGTATACATGGTTTTATTATGATTTTTTCGCACGCTTTAAAGTTATTTTTAAAAAACATAAAAATTCCAAAACAAATTTAGGTTATTTTTTTAAATTTCTTCGGATTGGCTCCATGGATTAACTCTCAAATCTAATCAGATCTAAGTTTTGATACACCCTTTCGAATGACATGTCGTAGAATTCAATCGGTTGATTCGTTTTTGAGAAACTGTACGACAAAAATTTATTTACACACATACATCCACACACACACACACACACACACCCCCACCCTCACACACACACCCACACACCCACACACACACCCACACACACACACCCACACACACACGGTCGGACGTCTCGGCGGAAATAGTCAGAATGGCTTCCTGGGACCTCAAAACGTGGAGATTTAATGAAAACTCGACTTTCGAAAATCGGACCGAAATCAATAACTTCCCTTTATTGGTAGCGGGAAGTTAAAAAAAATAAATGTTGGATATTATTCTGCACATTTTGTTTTATTACACGACCTTATAGCTCGCTTGGTTCCCCCAAAATCAATATGAACGTAAAATACCATAAAAGTACCCTGTTCAAATCCACGTAAGGGATTTTACCGTGGGGGCATCTTCTGATTCGAGGCCGACGACCGAGTTTATACGATGCGAGCGAAGCGAATCAGTCCATAACCCGAGGCCGCAAGGTCGAACGAAGGAGCTCTTGAGTCGAAGCTGGAGGTTTGGGTGCAAACAAATTCTACTAATATATTTCGTAAACACAGGCAGCTATTCAGCGCCTGCAATAGTAGATAAATTTCCCAAATAGTTGGTTGAAACCCTAAAACATATAAACTTAATTTTTGAAATTCGCTCAACTCTTGTCAGAGGTTCAGCTGCGTAGTCGAATTATTTTTAGTTTCATCCATGAGCGTACATTTTAATTTGCAGAAAGCTCCAATGTACAGTTAGTATGCAACAAAATTCGTCCTAACGTTTTATGCTATCAAGTGACTGGACTGAAAATCATGTTTTCATCTTGTTTATAAGCAAATATCTCAAATAAAAATGCAATTTTTGTCACTTACGAATTATAATTTAGGTGTTCATGAACGATTTCGATTACAAAAGTTATTTACAAAATTCGATGAAAGATAAGTTATATTGAAAACGACTGTATGGGACTGGACTGTATGGGACTGTATTGTCCTGGTATTTCAACCCTTAAGGCCATTTTATTTTTGTTCACTTAGAGGAGGTACTGTGGGAATGTCAGGACAACTAACTTGAAGATAACAGACCAAGTAAGAAGTTACAAACACGGAGTTCATCTTGGCTACAACTGGATTAAAAAACATGTAATTAGCTGTTAGTAGGCCAACTGTGTAGTACCATAGATCATGAATAATAAAATAGATCATGCATTCATACGGCGGCTGTGTGCCGAAAAAAAGGGTTGTCGGGAAAATATTGCATGATCGCGCCGCGGGGTAGAGCGCTAGGGAGAAATCATTCCAGGCATTGGTGCTACCATTGTATTTGGATAACCTAATAGAACTCCGATCCAATGCAATATTTCGTTCCACTGGAAATTCGACGATAGTGGCGCTATCTATTCTGGAAACGACGGAAGCTGGGTGCTCGCGGCGCGATCATGCACTATTTTCGCGACAACCTTTTTTTCGGCACACAGCCCCCGTATGCAGATCATGTATGCATGCATGATCTATTTTATTATTCATGATCTATGGTGCTACACACCGCTTTCGTCGTTTCCCCCACAGATCGCGCCACTATCGTCGAATTTCCAGTGGCACTAAATACTGCACTGGATCGGAGTTATATTAGGTTATCCAAATACAATGGTAGTACTCACGAGTGTGGACCTGAGATTTACAGGCGCTAAGACTGGTGCCGTTAGCCACGGCTGAACTAGCCATGTCACTAATATGTTTTGCGGAACTATCAACCCTCCGATTTCTCAGAAATGCCGACTTTCAAATCCTAGTGGATCACCTCGGTAACATCCTTCAGTACTATTGTTAAACACGCTCACTAATTTGTAATAAAGGGAACTTCCGTGTTTTCAAGAGAAGAGACGCAGACCGATGTTTTTAGAAATGCGTTTAAAATAAGTGACAGGGCAATACTAATGCACTGTGCCGTGCGGGTTGCGTTCTTTCCAGGTCCACACTCGTCAGTACAGCACAGTAGTAGAGTTTGCTATCGGTAGGGTAGCACGTTTTGAATTGATCACGATTTACCAGCCTCATTACTCATAAAGTTACGTACATTATACTGTGTTCCCGGACAGAAAGCATTAACTCCTCATGCGTACGTCGGTGGCTAACAAAATAGTATAGCGCATGCGCGTAGTTATATTGTAGGATTTATTCGTTAACGTTTAAACAGCTGATGGAAGGCATACAAAAGTAATTGACAAAAATAATTCGTCCACGTAGCTGAAACGCTAATGTAAGTTGATCGAATTTCCAAATTAAATTTATACAGGGTGATTCAGTAAAGCGTAGCGGGCTGTGCATATTCAGATTCTACACGATAAAATAAGTCGAAAATGTAGAATAACATTTTTTCGATTTCGGCTTAGTTTAACCGTAATCCGCCATTTTGTTTTTTTACAAAAACTCACTGTAACTCTGGAAATAGATAAGATATCGACTTTAAATTTGGAATCAGCATTTTATATGTTACGATTAACCAGTGTACGAAACACAAAGAATTTATTTTTATAATTTTCAAAATGGCGGCCGTTACAAATATTTTACGTGGAATATCTTGAAAACCGTTAACTTTACAAAAAATGTACAAGAAACAAAATATTTTCCTTTTTTAACGACAACACAAAATGCTTTTTTTGTAGTTTCAGTAGCTCAAAGGATAACCGAGTTATGGACAAAAAACATAATTTCTTGGTAATTGTCTACAAGCGAATTACGGCTAAACTAAGCCGAAATCGAAAAAGTGTTATACTGCATTTTCGACTTACTTTTGCATGTAGAATCTGATAGCTCGCTAGAAAAATAACTACACAAATTGTTCAATTTTAAAAAAA
>JAGFPH010004076.1:32258-58201 GCA_018207615.1 Philaenus spumarius
CTAAGAAAGGGTTCCAAAACATTCGACATTTTAGGGGGGCTTGGGGGGTAAAAGTTACTAAAAATCCCCATAAGAAATACATAGTGTAATATATTTATTGATATATATATTTTTTAATATATATTTAACTTTGATTTGTCTATCCGTGCAAAGCCGGATCGGGCCAGCTAGTTTACTTTATAAAACTCAGTACACTGCCCTAGAATTAAGTTCGTGGTTCTATTCTATTTTAGTACTCTGGTTATTTGTAGATTTTAGTTATTCTCATGTTGGCAGCTGATTCTTGCTCTATAAAATATGCAATGTATTTAATCCATTTTTTTTTTTTGATTTCGAGGAAATACTATTCTTAAATTCAAAATACAATCTGGTTTTGTGAGTAACGTTTTTGCTTTCCCAATACGCGATTGATCAAGCATGGCTGAAAAAATAATATACATTACGCAATTTACATTGCATTTAAAAAATTAAATGTATACAGTAGTAAAAGACTAGAATAAACTTGATTTTATTAATAAACGTTTAGCTTGACGAGTGAGAAGGAATTATTTTAAAATAATAATAACAATACACCAATTCTCACACACATACGTTTAATGATCATACACGTATGTGTGTGAGAATTAGTGTATTGTTATAATTTTTTTTAACTTGATTTTAGTGCAATTTTGCAATTTTTAAAACACGTAAGGCCAGTAGGTAGGGGTAATTTTAGACCAAAAGTTCCAGTAATTTACAATACGGCTGATTTTTTTTTAATAATTACATTAAAGTATGCAGATTAATATAAACAAAAGTTTACCAGACTATCGAGTTCCAAAAGTCGAAAAAAAATTGAAAAAAAAAAATTATTCGATTATTATTAATATTTCGAGCTGGGATGAAGATAAAGAAAAATAAAAAATACATGCGTTTAGGGGAAGTATTTTTTCAATAAAAAGGTCATATGTATTTCTTTCCTCCGAGCAATGGTTTGTCTGGAAAAAATTCGATAATGCAGGTATGTATTTTGCAGGAGGGGAAACCACTAAAAGTTGAAATCTCATTCATATATGAAGCGTTGACTCTAAATTGGCTGAATTTTAATATATCGAATTGAAACTTGACATAGGAGTTAAAATATATATTTTAAACATTTATGCTGAGTCTCAGCTTGTTATCTTGAAAATGACCCGATCTAGAGCCACTTGACTTATCAATGGGTTTTAGGAGTACCGGACCCAGGAACTAATTTTAACCGGCTCCAGTTTAGAAAATTTTCAAAATATCAAACCAAAAGTTTTTTTATAAGTTAAAAATATAGATTCAAACAATTTCAAGGAGTATAAACCTTTTTTATTACTTACTTTTAAAAGCACAAGTAACTTAAAAAAGTATAATTTTAGACCTTTTTAGATTTTTCATCAAAACGCTTGAGTTGATCAGCTGCGGATTAGTCAATATTTTAAATATAGTTTTTAAAATAAGTATAGCAAAAACAATTGTGTTTTTAACTTCTGTATTAATTTTTAAATCGATATGTTCAAAAATGTCGAAAATGGAGTCATTGAATCCAAAAGTGTTATAGTTAAAACGATATAGGTAAAACAGAAGATTATTTTCAAGCGCCTCGTTTTTAAAAACAACATGAAAAAATTGTTCATACTTATTAAGAATATTTATACTGGTGTATTCAACTTGTAAACAAATATTATGTTGATATTCCAAAAATTGACGAAACTGGAATGGATTGAAATTAGTTCGTGGGTCCGGTACTCCTAAAATCGAGAAACCCATTGATAAGTCAAGTGGCTCTAGATCGGGTCATTTTCAAGATAACAAGCTGAAACTCAGCATAAATATTTAAAAATATATTTTAACTCCTATGTCAAGTTTCAATTCGATATATTAAAATTCAGCCAATTTAGAATTAGCCAACGCTTCATACATGAATGATATTTAAACTTTTAGTGATTTCCCCTCCTGCAAAATACATACCTGCATTATCGAATTTTTTCCAGACAAACCATTGCTCGGAAGAAAGAAATACGTATGACCTTTTTTATTGAAAAATACTTCCCCTACACGGTGATATGTTTTATTTTGATTTATCTTCATCCTAGCTCGAAATATTAAGGATAGTCGAAAACAAAATGTTTTTCGATTTTTTTTTCGACTTTGGGAAATCGATAGACTGGTAAACTTGTTTTTATGTTAATCTACATACTTTAAGGTACTTATTAAAAAAAACAGCCATATTGTAAATTACTGGTAGTTTTAACCTACACCGACTGGGCTATGCCTTTGTTTAACGTTAATTTTGGTTAAATTTGTGGCTTTTATAAAAACACTTGTCAACTTTGTTTGGTTTGTTACGTAAGTGGAGTATTTTGCCATGAGTTCTATAACTTATAATTATTCGTCTTTAACGCCCATCTTCATTACTATTTTCCTTTCTGATTTAAGGAAAAACTCGTAATAACCATTTTCCAAAAACAAATACAATAGGAAGGTAAAGACTAACAATTGAACTATGAGCAAATATTAACGAATCTTTAACGACTAATTTTAAAATAATTTATATCGATAATGAAGTGATTTTTTAAGTCTTTTATCATTTAGGTTTCTTGTTAAATATGTCCTTTCTTAAATGTCCTGAGAAGTGTTGTTCAAAGCATGTCAGAAAATACGTCCCTCTTCTGGTAGAAGTAGACAAGATATTACTTTTAAATCTGGTATGTGGGTCTTTTATGTTACGTTATACAAGTGTATGCAAACTCAAAGTTGTGTATTTTCAAATTATAAACAGATTAAAATATTTAACTTCTAATATCTCAGAAACCCGTAGCTCTACAGAAACTTTACAAGGAACAAAACGTTTTAGGTTTTCTATAGCTCAAAGGCCGATTAAGGAATTGGCAAAAAAGTGGTTTCTTTGTAATCGTCTACAACACCCAAGTAGCGAAAAAATTGTGTGTTATGATTCTGATAATCAACTCCTACAAAATCGATTTTACGTACGTACTTATATAATCAACTCCTATTTATAATATAACAGTTGATTTCACCCATCATCTGTAATACTTAAACAAAACCTAGCGTAGATTATACTTTTGTGTTATGTTTACCAACCAGTGATTTTTCACGGGGGATTACTAGTTAAAAACAACAAAAATAATAATCAATGCATTTCTCATATTACAACAGAAGTACTAATGTGAACGTTTAAAAATGGCAACTATCTTTTTATGTTCTGTTTTATTTTATTTTTTTCGATTGCTGGGTCATCTTTTATTAAATAAACAAATTCTGTAATCTGATATAAATGTTTAGAATAATACAAAATTTCTGTTTGGAAATTCACAATTTCACTTTTTTTTTTGTTCGAGCAAACATATTTGTAGAAAAACTCATCAGTTTGCAACATGCAAAGAGTGTGCTTTACAGCATGTTTAAAAAAATCTTGACTCCTTTTTTTTTAGTTCTTAAGGTCGGTCCTCCAACTAAAATACTATAACAATATCAGCAGTTTCGAGAAAAATTTTTGAGTAGAAATCACATATATTATTTCTCAAGGCCATTTTTTTGTCTGTACGCCTTAACTTCCTTAACACATCATCAAATTACATGAATGAGGCATCATTTTAAAGCTTTCCTTAACCGCTACACCGAAAAAATATACAAAATACAATTATACGAAAAAAATAATAATAATAAAGAATCCGAAAGTAACAGTGATGTAAGATCAAGTAAGTTGTAGGGATATTTTCCTGGCGTTGGCAACACTGATGATAACAATACCCAGCTGAAGAGCTGCCGTTACGCCACGACATTGCTATAATAAATAATATACAATTTAAACACATCTATTCTTTACTTCAACCCTCACCTATGCCCATGACGCACTAAATACGCACTATACGATACTAAATATACGGTGTGTAATTTAATTAAGTGGAATTTAAGTAAGTTAGAATGCGAATGCTTCGCACGGGTCAGCTAGTTCTCTTTAGTGCCAGTACATTAGATAATCTCTTCGGCTATACGGTAGAGATGATGGCGTAGGGGAAACTTGTAAGGAAATAAATTCCCATTAGAAGGAAGGATTACGATCTCGTACCCGATCGGCCCTGTAGAATGGCATTAATTTTATACGGCCCCGGGAATCGAGGGTCAGTGGCCTGATTATATCCCTCGTGATCTGCCAAATTTATTGCGGTATCGAGTGAGAGGACCTTTCTCAATAATCAGGTTCTTCTTTTGCCGAATCCACTAAACGAACTCGAATAAAATAATCGTGCAGCTTAAGTGACAGATGCAGGTCATGCGATAAAAATCGTGCAGTCAAGTTTAGGAAAAAAATGCGATTATAATTTATTAAATTTAAATATATATGTTAGTTTTTATAGTAGATTGTTCGTACATCGGAAGGGAATACGATCACTAGTTCGATCATCTGCATAGCTACCATAGTCTACTCATAGGTTACTCTGTATAACAAGGTAAAATGTGTGCAGTTAAGGCCTTTTCACACCGCGGTCACACTATGTCACGTGACAGATGTTTCAAAAGAGCTGTTTCCATAGTTTTAAATGGTGCAATTCACACCGACCTCTCAGAGCACCACAGACGCCTACAGACGAATCTGCGGGATCGCTCCGAGAGCGATCTTTTCAAACATCTGTCGACGTCTGTGGACTCGAGCAAGCGCACTGACCCGCTACCCCAACAACACGCGCTTGACCACACTCTGTCGCTCAGTTTCGTTACAAGTTGCTGTATTGTTAGTTTTTTCGTTATTTGTTATGGAGCTATTAATCGAAGTTGTCAGAACCTGTCCAGTGCTGTGGAATGTAGATTTGGAAGAATACAGAGACAGCCGTTTAAAGGACGTAGCAAGGGGCGAAATAGCAGAGGAACTGCTACAAAAAATAAGGGTAAAAGATATTTTATTTAAACGACATGTTTTAGGGCAGTTGATTTTAACGGGCCTACATTATCCAGTGAATGAGTTAAGTAGTTCTTTTTTTGTACTGGTTTAAGCTAAAAAAAAACTTTTGTATAGGCAGCAATGTAATATTTATTTGATTTCATCATGGTATGTTATAAACAGTTATTTTCATAATAACCCTCCATAATAGTCAATAATGTGTAGTTTAATAACATTATTAACGCCGTATTTGGTGTTAATATTTATTACGCCGCTTACATCAATATTAATTTTAGCATAAATTTGTATTATTTCTACTCTTTAATGTAAAATTCTAATTCAACTTAGAACAAAATCCTTTAAGGTTTAAAAAACAAGACTTCAAAAAAAACAGGCATGTTTAATACAAACTGGCATTATTTTTATACAGAAATTACTTGAAAAAAATTACATATAAAATAATGTACATAATATATGTAAAAAAAATCATGATACAGACAGGGATATATATAGTGTACAACAGTAGAACAGCAACTGAACTGACTTGATAGAGCTGAAACGAAGTCCCAATACCTGACAGACGTCTGTGGCGATGTGAATTGCACGTCTGTCACGTGGCGTCTGTGACAATATTAAACATAAACACTGTCTGTAAAGAGGTTTAATTCTGACAGTTACTCTATCGACAATAGGTGGGCCTCCTTAGTGTAGTATTTCATACAGTAAAAATATTTAGTAAAATTCTTGTAATCAATTTAAAAGAGAATTCGCCCCCGCTAGCAAATCACCGACCCCAGAGGCGACTCGTGGCGAAGCAAATGCCCTTGGATCGGGTAGAGGGGTGGCTTGTCAATGAGCTGGATTCTGATACATGCGTACTAAGTGTTGATTAGGACGATGGCATTTCTATCGGGTATTGTGGTGGGGGTAGTGGGGCTGACTCATGATCGGTAGGGCTAGAGTTTTTGAGCGAATAACAGGAATGTTTTTATATAATAACAAATGCTTAATATATCTTGCCGACCATGCTTTCACCAATTACGGCTTTTACGAGGAAAGTCAAAATAGAATTAAAAAAATATTTAAAAGCGAGCAATTTATACATGGGACAATAAACTGTAACTTGGCTACAATATAGACTTCATGCAGAAGGAAGTGGTGGGGACCGTGGTCATTGGCCCTTGGCAAAGGTTGTAGAAGCGGTGACTTTTGTACCCGTCTATTTCTACATGCAGGCTAACTGAACTAGAGTGGAATTGACGGTTAAGTTAGACTTTATCTAGTTTATCTTACCATTTTAATATTCGATTTCTATTCTAAGGATTATTTAAGGATATATTTGAAGTAGAAATAAGACAAAAACTGTAGTTATTACTGTAAACTGTAAATTATACTGAGCGCCATTTCCTCATACGGCTCGGCAGGAGTGAAAACATATTTCCGAGTCGACCGCAGCCCTCCAAGTGGCACAGCTATACTCAACTAGCATTGCGTATGTGTGCGTTTCATTCTTGCGCTAGCAAATATAGGACAGCTTGATAATGGCGGAAACAAGAGGGTTACAGACGTAGGCCTAACCCTGGCTGTAAACAATGTACGTGAGTATGTGTTATTAAACACAGCTTTCTCTTACACATTCAAAATTAAAGGATATATTTTATTTTTCTAGTATTCCTTCACGAGCAACAAGTTGATGTGATGACCACCACAGTTACTAAACACTCGAGTAGGAACACAAATTCGGCGCGCACATGCTTCGAAAATATTTTTTTCATCATAAATTATCAAAATTTATTCAAATTACTTTTATTTTAAACGTATTTAAACTTCGAATTTGGTGAGTTTTTTTACATTTGCATTATTGAATAAGAAAAACAATCATAAACTTCGATTTCGAGTTAAGTCAAAGAAAAAATTTAATTAAAAACAAATTTAAAAAACTCAATTATATTCACATTCGTACTATCAAAACCTTTAAAATTATATATATTGAATAATGTTCTCTAATCATTATTGCTCCATTAATCTTGTTACGCGTTTAACATTGCTCTTATCATACATAGGTGGAATTCAAGATGATGGCTGGGTCTGTCGAGCCTTAAGTCCAAGGCAAATATCATTTGAATCAGTCTAAATTATTGTATGGCTGTGGTGACAAAACTCAAAGCACGAAGATCGTCCATTTCATTGTTGTCACATAATTATTTTACCATTTGGATCTTCATCTTCAGATAAACTTAAAGAAAGATTTCCATCTACTTTATCCCGAGCAAAAATACATGTATGTTTGGAGCAGGCCTATATTTTAGCTTTTAATAAGGTACAAAATGTTTCTGCTGGAAGTTATTACGTTTAATGATTACAATTCCGCATAAAACTGCAGAACTCCCCAAATGTTTACCTCTAAACAAAAACAATCACAGAATCAAAGTATTTCAGTCTTTATTACTTTAGTCTTCCTTGAAAACTAAAAACTTTTGACCTTCAATTTTCGAAATAATCTTGGTGGAAGTAACATTAACTGTAACATTAACATCTAAAAATAAAGTGCTTTCTTTCTGCCAATAATGTTATTTTTATCAAACGGTCGAACTGAATTAATTGTAAAATATAGAATCGTGATTAGTTGACCGATCGAAGCGAGGTCTCCGTTTTAGCTCGACCGTTCGGCATTTCGTCTGTGTGTCTGTCTGTCTCACGATTACGGCCAAACGCCTAGACCGATTTTGATGATTTTTGGCATGAATGTTCCTTATTCCTAGGCCGAGCCATGTATATACGGGGTTTTCCATTTTTCATTTTATCCCCTTAAATAAAATAAAAATGGCGGCCGGACCGTTTCTCTCAGTGTAAGCTTTTTCCAAAACCAGTTTGTGGCTTAACCGTAAGTCGAATTTAAAAACTAATAGTATTTTGCGAGTAGCAAATTTGATTTTGAACAAAATTGTATTCTTGATTTTTCCCGTATCTCTAACGGTAAGCTCACAAAATGGTCGTAAACTTCAAATTTGTTAAAAATCGTACAAGGTTTTGTATTTCAACCATGTTTTTATAAGTTTATTCTAAACCAATTCAAAAGTGTTCCATAGATTTTTTGTAGATAAAGGTTTAAAGAATTCATATATGCCAGTAAAAAAAATGATTGAAGTAAAATTAACAAAGTTATTAGCTCAAGAAACAAGCATGTTCAGTAACGAAAGGAAAAAGTTCAAGTTTAGGTCTACATAAAAAGTAGTAAAAATGTTTTGTAATTTTTTTCATAATTGTAAAAAAGTTTCGTAATTTAGTTCTAAATAGAACTGTATGCACATATTTATCAATTTCAAATTTTTTATTTTGAAAACACCAGTTTTTATGTTCGTACTACAAGACTGCTAACAAAACTAGGCCTGTTTTGAATAGTAATTTAAGAATACTATATCCTTTGCCCAAAAATTACATATTATTATAAGAAAGTGTAGAGAATAAATCAAAGAATTGAACTGTATACTAGTAAATTATTATTCCATAAAAGTATTTGACTTAGCTTTCTTGAATTACAAAATGAGATGAAACAAATGAAACCTCGCGGTGATAAAGGACATACAAAAAATGACCGTTAGACAGCGTGGGAAGTGTTGGTACATGGGTTGAGATCACTATCACGACGCTTTAACATCGTTTGTTTTCATTATTTCTAATATTGGAATATGATATGGAACTGTAAATACATTTTTTAACTTTTAGTTATTTAAGTATGTAAATATTTAATTCTATTTTTTCCCTCAATAACGCTATATTTTTAGCTATCTTACGCAATTATTAACTTAAATAAAACGCAATGCCCCCTAAAAGAAAATCTTTAGCAGTTAAAGCTCAAGAAAAGAAAAAAAAAACGAGTACTAGAAACCCCGGAATCGCGGGAATTGCAAAATAATGTTTCGCTGGCTAAACCTTCTGCTTACTTCCTTACTGGCACACTATTTTTAACCTAACCTCGAAACCACATTTGTTATTTCAACGAGCGAGGTCTACTGTTCACATAAGTACTAGTTAGTTTTTGAAAAGAAGTGTGTAAAGTCCTACAGACGCTTCGTTATTAAAATAAATTTATTATCTCTTGTATTCATTCTGTATTTATGGCGTACACATATTCAAACAAATGACTAAAACACATTTTGCAATAGCACGCGATGGAACACTGTGTTGTGTGCGAAAAGGTTCGGACAAAGTCGGCGGAGGTACTGACAATATGTTGGCCTAGGTGTATGTGAAGTTTGACGTTACACTATAAATCAATCCAATATAGTGGAAGTACAAACCTTGGCTGAAACGACTATATCGTCGCGTTTGGTAACCGTTTATCTCTTACGACTCGGACTGAAGGTCAGGTACATAAACTACGCACTGTAAATGTAGATACGGTACGGTACAGCACTTTTAAACACACTTTCAGCAGTGGCAGTTTTAGACGTCGCGGGCCCTGGGTGAAACTATATTTCAGGGCCTCCTGGACCGGTTATGGGCGGGTCGACTGCAGGGGATGAGTCGTTGTACGGGATACTCTCTAAGAGAAGGGAGCTCTCACACGGAAAATCTGTAAGGATAACGGCCGCATTTTATGCCATTCAAGCGTTTTAAATCTACTCTCAAAACTCATGTATTCAGCCTATAACTTTGAATTTTAGTACAGATTTTCCATGTTTTTGTTCGACAATAAATTTTTATACGATATTTAAACAATAACAATTTAGAATTTAAGGTAAAACAGTTGTTACTTTGTGAAACTCCATAATAGGGATAGAAATAACCAAATGGTAAAATTTCACAATTATAATTTATTACTGAGCAACATATGTTTCACCGTTAGGCATCATCAGGCTACTAAATTGAAATACAGCGAGTATCTTAAAACTAACATACAAACAAAAGTAGAAGGAGTGGGAGTGACAATGGAACTGACCAGGATGGGCAAATGGAATGTGGCCTAGGTAAACAAGGCAAGGGCAAGGTGTGGTTACATGATGGGTTTTAACAAGGGGGATGAATTGAGACAAATTTGGTCATTTAAGTTAAAAGTATAATTTTTTTAAACAGATCTATTAATTTCCAGACATTCTAGATTATTTAATCTCCTACTTTTTTCTTCCATAATATGTAATAACTTTACATTTATTTTTGGGTTAAATGTATTTTCAGTTTCCAATAAATGATTAGCAAAATTGGAATTAGATTTACCATACTTCCAGCTACTAATGTGTTTTTTAATTCTAGTATTAATGGACCTACCTGATTGTGCTGCATATTCACAACTACAATCTCGACAAGCTACCGATGAAATGGACATTGTGCTTCCTCATTGTGTAGGTTGTTTTAAATTAGTTTACTTGGTTATACTGTACCTCTGAAATGGACATTGCACTTCCTAATTTTATAAGTTGTGTTAAATTAGTGTACTTAGTGATACCTCTAAAATTAACATAGTGCTTTATCATTTTTTTTTACAATTTTGTAATGAATGTAAATGCATTGAAGAAACGTGTGTTGGTTCGGTGTAGGAATAACCTATATTTATGATGTTTAAGTTTAATACAAAGTAGCTGTTTAACTTTAATATTTAACAAGAGATATTAAAGTTAGCCTATCTCGAATATTTTCAAAAAACCTCTGTTGGTTCAGGATATGTGGAACCTAAATTGTGTTTTAAAAATTATTATTTGATTATAGACAATCATGATTATGTTATTTTTTATATTTCAATTTTAAATGAGACAAGATACAAATAATTTAAAGTTATTTAAACTCATTTTTGAGTATAAGTATCCAAATCACATAGATAATATAATTATGGTACTTACGTCCGTCTTGTCCATAAAATGAACAAAAACTACACGGTGGGTGTACACCAACGGTTCTCGGACTACTGATACGCGATGGCTTGTCTATACTCTGTCTAGTTCAGGTTGGCCGATGGACCCGGGACTACCTGAGGCCACCCCTATAATCCCTCGCCGCTGTCCGCTGCCTAGGCGATGGGTCACCTACTGGCTGTGTTTATACAATGCTACACTTTCTTAACAGAATAATAATTTAACTTTTTCTAAAGTTCATTTGAAATCTAATAAAAATGTTCTGAAAAATTATACCAAACTCGACCTAGGTATTAGAACATTTAATCTGATTATGACAATGTTTATAAACGAACAAATCTGATAACAAGTCTAGTTCTGGGTGACTCATACTATTTCGGAAAGAGCAATTTCAGACCGCTGTAGGTTTAATAGTTAATAAACTATTGTATAGTATTATATTTTTATTGTTGTATAGGATTTGTATTGTATAGTATTATAATGCATTGTATATAGCATATTGTGTATATAACTTTTTCTCCGATTGTTATTGTAATTTGTATTAAATAAATTATACCTCAGTAAAAAGATTTACTATTATTAACAACTTCTACGGTCTATTTACTTTTACCCAAACTGTCCCTAAGTAAAGCTTTTAATATTCATTACAGCTTAAAACTTGCCTTCTAAATTGTCTAAATAAAAAGTCGCAGTCAGAATGTAAACAATTCTTAATAAAGTTCGTATTAAAGTTCTAATACCTAGGTCGAGTTTGGTATCATTTTTGATAACTTTTTTAGTAGATTTCAAATATACTTTTAAAAATATTTAATTATTATTCTGTTAAGAAAGTGTACCATTGTACAAACACATCCAGTAGATGACTCTCGCCTAGGCAGCGGACAGAGGCGAGGGATTGTAGGGGTGGCCTCAGGTAGTCCCGGGTCCATCGGCCAACCTGAACTAGACAGAGTATAGTGTTATCCAATGCCTTATCTCTTAACGTCATCGCAGTGCCATATAATAAGTTAGAACGGAAATTAAGTTTCTCATTTAAGGCTCGGCTCTCCACATTCAAAACTACGATATTGGGTATCAATTTCAATGTTAAATAACCAAAACATACCTTCACTATTAAGCATATTTTTGTGCTGTTTTTGTTAAAAAACGAAAGCTGTATTTTTTTTCTTAAAGTAAAATAGATTGTGGGTGTTGATTGCTAAGGATTTTTTCAATATCTCTTTTTACAACTGAGTAAAAAATTAATAAAGTTTGCTATTTTTTACTATTTATATCATACGTTTATGAAAACAATAAAACGGTTTCTGAAAATGTATTCGGCAATCAACATCCGCATATGACAATACTTCAAAATGAAACCAATTTTTTAAATTTATTCCATGAATTAACGGAAAAAAATGACTTATTCTGTAGCATTGCTCTTATGGGAATCAGATTCAATATGGCGCGCAGGGAAGCGCCCCCTTAACAAACCATTTCCGTTTTCTTTAAAAGCTTTATAAATTTCTTATTCTTCCACAGAGTCCATCTATCTGCCCTTACTACATATGTGTAAAGGATGGAAATTAACGTCAAAACTGTTGAATACATGATCAGTAGTCCGAGAACCGTTGGTGTACACCCACCGTGTAGTTTTTGTTCATGTTTGTAATTTATATGTATGTGCGTGTGTTTTAGTATCTTAATGTATTGACGAACTCTCACGGGTGAATATTCTGAAGATGGAACATAGTTTCCGAAAAGCGTAACTTTATTAAGTTACATTAAGTCACAGGACGGACGTAAGTACCATAATCATATATACAAATAATGTTCAAATTTCGGATTAAAAATATATAAAAACTATTTTCTCGTACATTCATGACAGTTTTCACTTCTGTCGGCAGTCCTATGTCTTCTTTTTTAATATTTTTGTAATTATGTTTGTGTGTCTGTTCGTGCGTAAGGTGACAAAACGCAACGAAACTTTGCGTACGGTCCTTATACAGATATTAGGCTATAGTTAAACCAAACTCGTAAACCAGAAGAGGCAAATTTACCTAAACGCATTTATATTTATACTATATAAATAAGCTCATTTCCCTCAAAAACAAACTAGATATTTTACCAAAGCTAAGCAAATAAAATTTAGTCTACGCATTTCCCTATTTATCAAACACTTAAGAAACGGATATCTCAAATGCCATCTCTTTAGCTGCACCGAAAGTTAAAAGAGTTATTATATTTTGTTAAGGTAGTCGCCCCCTTTTTTACCACTTAGGTACAAATAATCCAAATATTATTCTATTTTCCTATTCACCGATTACGAAGCATATGTGTTAAGTTTTAGCTTTTTATTTTTATTCTATATATTAGATTTGTCCCTTACTTGTGAGATCTATGGCGTCCTATAGATTGACGACCCCGGTTTCGATTTCACAGAGTCATTATCAAGTCATACTTAACACATGTTTGTACACAATACACGTCACATCGAACAAATCAACAACACTATTTCTAACAGAAATACGAGTGAATTACTCATTCTATGCATCGCTGAAGAAAGAATTTGTCACATTTCAGTTCTCTAACCTCTTGGTAAGTTATGAGAATTATTATTTTTCGACCAGAGGTGGTTACTCCTATTTTCACCCATCAGGCGCAAGTACTGTAATCGAAAACAAGTATTTTACTTTTTCAACTAATCACTTGCACAATAAATGTGTGAAATCTAAACTCTAGCGATGTGAAAAATTACAAAAATCTACGTTCGTTTTGAACGGGTAACTGCACAATGTTCATTTTTTCCCACACCTGCTTTACTTTTTCTATTTATCAATCAATAAAGAAACGAATGTCCCAAATATAAGCTGCCTAGCTTTTTAGCAAATCAATAGAGTTCAACCATTAATGCTTAGGTAGTCACGTCGTTTTACCGCCTGTAGGAAAGTAATCGAAATATTAGTAATTTGCTTTTACTATTAAAATTTCAGGCCTATAGCGTTTTGAGAAATTGGAAGAATTCGTTTCTTGTAGGTTCAGGTAGTCAAAATGTGAGTGCTTTACTCTTGATAATTTTTTTTTTTTTATCAATTATGAAACTAATGTGCAAAATGTCAGCTCTATTGCTTGCAGGAAAGTAGGAGAATCAATGGGCGTTGTGTTAATCCGATATCACCCTCTTTAACGCAAAACTTCGATCTGAAACAGCTTTTCCAGAACACCTGCCGAATTGCAGCACTCTCGCTTCGTGGTACGTGTGAGTATTAGTCATGAGTGAGTCACTTAGGGCTTTCGCTTTTATTTAGAGAGATAAGCTAATTTCTTTTGCGTCTGTAGTATAAAAAATGTTTTTCGATGTTGAATGCAATTCCGAACAAAAACCAACCGACAATGGTTATTTAATTAAACGCTAGTACTGTCGTCTACGATTATTTATTTAAGGAATTACAGTAATTAAGTTGGGTACGTGAATGTCTCGTTCGCACGATGTCTCAGTCAGCTGTTTGGGCACGTGAGGCCTTGACCTACTTTTCTCGCTATAGCGGTCACTGTTATCTTACCGTATATTTACCTTTCCTTTACCAATACGTCTACAAGGATAGGCCTACGCGTTTTCTGTAAAACGCAAACCAATACAGTTTTTGCCCGTAATTCTCTCTTCCCCTACTTTCCTTGGCACTTTGCAATCTGGTCGTGTAAACGCGGGCATAGGCATTTATTTATCTCCGTTTTCAACCTTGACTTAATCAAATTAAGTTAAAACTTGCTTGTGGTTCGAATTTACTGAATACTTTTATATCGACTTGTACTATTTATACACATGTTCGGTAAAGCTTTGATAATATCGTAAAGTTGTAAAAATAAAACACAACTAAACATATACAGTACAAATAAAAGTTAGTTACTTTGAATACTTAATAAGATGAAATCACCATAGAAACAAAGCTAAAGAAAGCTACATTTTCTCTTATACCCTGCAAGTCTGTATTCGCAATATCGTAATAGTATGTGCTTCTTGATAAATTCAAACCACACCGCAATACTCGTATTTTAATGACTATTATTTAGTTACATTGAAAATAAGTATTTTGATGTTAAACATTTCTTAATTTTCGTCGGAATTGTAAGAAATGTTCCTCCAAAGTTGTGTGCAATGCTCCCGTAACGATCCAATCAATGCGCATATAATATTCTTACAAGTAGCCCATAATAAGCGATTTTTATTAAAATTATAACTGATTTAAAGAACACTATTATTTGGTAAATATACAATACAATCCGTTGTATACAGTACAAATATACAATAAAATCCACTGTGTGCAGTACAAATATACAATACAATCCGTAGAATCCAGTACGAATATACAATATAATGCGTTGTATTCAGAACAAATAAACAATATAATCCATTTTATACATCACAAATATACATTACAATCCTTTGAATATAGTATAAATATGCAATACAATCCGTTGAATATAGTATAAATATACAATACCATCCGTGGTATACAGTACAAATATACAATTTAATCCGTGGAATATAGTATACATATAAAATACAATCCTTTGTTATACAATACAAATATACAAAATAATGCTTTGTATACAGTACCGATATACAATATAATGCTTTGTATACTTTACTAATAAACAATACAATCCGTTGTATACGGTACACATATACAATACAATCCATCGTGTACAGTACACATTTACAATACAATTCGCTGCGTACAGTACAAATATGCAATATAATCCGTTGAGTATAGTATAGGCATAAATATACAATACAATCCGTTATGTACAGTACCTACGAATATACAATAATAGGTTGTATAAAGTAAAAATAAACGATATAATCCATTGTATACAGTACAAATATAAATACAATCCGTTGTGTACAGAAGAAATATACTCCGCTTTGTATTGACAAATATACAATAAAATCCGCTTTGTGCTGTACAAATATACAATAAAATCCATTGTATACATTACAAATACACAGTACAATCTGTTGAGTGTAGTACAAATGTACAATACAATCAGATTTGTACAGTACAAATATACAATACAATCCGCTGTGAACAGTACAAATATACAATAAAATCCGTTGATACAGTGCCAATTATACAATCAAATTTGCTGTATACAGAACAAGCAAATTTGTTCTATACCCCAGTACAATAAAATCCCCTGTGCAGTTTACACATATATACCGTATCTACTACTTCCATCTTCTATGTTTTAACAATTTGTAACAAATATAGTAAAATTTTATTTTAAATAATCTGTTGTCTGGAAAATGCCCACCCTAACATTTAGGTTCTTCAAGAAATACTTCTTTCGTGAATGTATTTATACTTTTAATAGCGCATATTATTGCCTATACACATTTGATTCAACTGTGCATTACGGCAAGATTCGAAATACTTTTAGGCAAAGTATTTGGAAAGTTGCATTAAAAACTTGCAGTGTATAGCCTCAGCTTAGTTATCACCATTCACCAATATAAATATATATGTATATGGTAATAATGTCGTAAATATGAAACAGCTGCAGGAACCCTAATTTGGTCATACGGTGACGCATATTTTCTATGTCGCACACAACAATTTACTGCTTATTAAAAAGCATGCGAACGCGGATTGATTGTTGGCATCTTTGCAAGATTCGTTACTGTACTCATTGCAACATCAATAATTAAATGCATAGAAATTTACAAATACAGACTCAATTATTAATAAAATATACAAAATGATAACCCTTCAATTAAAATAATAACATAAAATACAATATTTCAGTACACGCACTATAAAGATCTGCTTAAAAGATTGATGGAATTAGTCAAGAAATGCATAGATAAAATAGCGACAGTGCAGGGGAGGTCTAGCGAGGGGAGGCAGTCACTAGGTTGAACAAATTAATCTATATATATAAAAGCCAAATCCACTGAATCACTGATCACGATTTCTCAAAAACTACTGAACGGATTGGAACGAAATTTGGTACGTAACTTCCTCTAGGGCCATAGGTGCTCGCTAAGAAAGGGTTTAAAAAAATTAAAAATTTTAGGGAGGTTTGGGGGGGTCAAAGTTACTAAATCACGATTTCTCTAAAATTCTGAACGGATTGGAATGAAATTTGGTACGTAACTTCCTCTAGGGCCATAGGTGCTCGCTAAGAAAGGGTTTAAAAAAATTAAAAATTTTAGGGAGGTTTGGGGGATCAAAGTTACTAAATCACGATTTCTCTAAAACTACTGAACGGATTGGAATGAAATTTGGTGTGTAGCTTCCTCTAGGGCCGTATGTGCTGATAAGAAAGGGATTAAAAAAAAAATCTAAATCTTAGGGGGTTTGGGGGGTCAAAGCTACTAAATCACGATTTCTCCAAAACTACTGAACGGATTGGAATGCAATTTGTTATGTAGCTTCCTCTAGGGCCGTAGGTGCTGATAAAAAAGGGTTTAAAAAAATTCGAAATCTTAGGGGGTTTGGGGGGGGTCAAAGCTACTAAATCACGATTTCTCTAAAACTACTGAACGGATTGGAATGCAATTTGGTATGTAGCTTCCTCTAGGGCCATAGGTGCTGATAAGAAAGGGTTTCAATAAATTCGAAATCTTAGGGGGTTTGGAGGGGGTCAAAGTTACTAAAAAAAATCACCGAACGGATTGGAATGAAATTTAGTATGTAGCTTCCTCTAGGACCCTAGGTGCTCGATAAGAAAGGTTTTTTTTAAATCTAAATTTTAGGGAAGGTTAGTGGGGTCAAAGTTACAAAAAATCCCCATAATAAATACATAGTGTAATAATTTTATTGACATAATATATTTTTTGTTAATATACATTTAACTTTGATTTGTCTATCCGTGCAAAGCCGGATCGGTCCAGCTGGTAATTTATATTCCCTTAGTTCTGGTATAACATCAATAGATTATAACAATACAGTTTAAGGGAATGCAATAATACTCGAGTAAATGCAGCGAATTCAATGAGTAGAATCGGCCTGGAGAAGGCTGGCTTATGATATATCGCATGTTTAAACACTAGAATATCGCTTGTGTTCCCTTTTCAGTTTTACTAATGGCGGTCTTTTTTTAATTGCCGCCATGTACGTAAGACATTTAAATTTGAAGAAAGCTCCAATGTACAATCAGTATAGATGACAAAACGCGCTTCTACGTTTTACTATTTTCAAGTGACTCGACTGAAAATCATGTTTTTCGTCTTGTTTATAAGCAAACATTTTTAAATGAAAAAATATAATTTACCATTTTTGTCAACCTACGAGTTATAATTTAGATATTCATGAACGATTTACTGCAAATTACAAAATATTATATTCAAAATTCGATGAAAGATAAGTTATATCGAAGAACTCTGTATGGGACTGTTCTTGTTGGTATTGCACACGTTTAAAGTAAGTGTTAGTATTAGACAAAGGAGGCGTAACTAACTTTTATTGATTGAAATTTACACCTTCAAGGCACAAGCCCTTTTACTAGTGACCATTCAAAGGCCAAATATTTTAACGTTAAAATCACACTATTCGTGCGTTTAAATTACTTTAAACTTCTTTACTCACTACGTTACAAGATCTCATCGCCCAACTTTAGTGCGTCCGGACTTTAGTTGGCAGTACGGGAAAGGCTATGCTAATGCATTTCATATTAAGTTTCCGTACTGCTACACGCACTGCTGACATCTTGCGCTCTATGAATTCACTGAATGTGCAGATGATGACGTAATTTTGTAAATGGTATCAAATTAAAGTTAATACAACTGTCTTTCCTCGTGTGACACCAAGAAATGTATATGCATTTGTTGTATATTTTGTATCAGCTTATAATGCAACTGAGAAGGACATGGTAAATTTAGTAGGCGTTGATTTTTTTAATTTTCGGTCAGGCAACTTTTTTAAGCGCGAAAGTTGTACAAAAATAGATGCATTTAATTTTTGTAATTTGATTTTATTTACTTGGGCTGCTTAGTTTAGGCAGTAGGAGCCGCAGAAGTCGAGTCCTATCATTGTGTATTTGTAAGTGGCGCGGTGCCATCGCAGTGTTTCTGCTGGCCTTTATATAAATTTAAACTCAATTAATAAGTTATAAAGTACTTACTGTACACCGTCTGTGACTTCTTTATTTTCTTTATTACGCGTTTCGTGGCTTATGTCCCATCTTCAGATAATCCCTCTATTTGAGGTCGTCATACATTAAACACTAAAAACATGTACAGTAAGACCTCGATAGTCCGGAACGCTCGGGGATCCGGTGATGCCGGATTATCGAATATGCCGGAATATCGAAGTCTTCAAAAGTATATATAGAGTGGACTCGTAAATTACACGTTGAAACTACGTAACAATAACTGCGTAGAGAAATTTCCGCTAACTGATGGGCCTCAGGTAGGGAACGGCTTCATTCCCCTTTGTTGTTGGCTTCCGTTAGTCAGTACTTGGTGGGGGTTTGCTATTTTTACTCCAGCCTGTCACAAATTCTTCGAACCCCTTTCGCCTCCAAATCGCAAAGCGGTTATAAATCGAACAACTATTTACAAGAAATTCAATGTATCTTTTTCCAAAGACTTCAATTTGTTCAAAGTATCTTCATTAAGTGGAATACGTTCAACAAAATACTGTCAGCAACGAAAGTGTTAAACGGTCCCTTTATCCGGGAACGTTTTTAGGACGACGAGAGGACATTGTTTTGAATTGGTTAGACTTTTAGAAGAAATGTTGATTGAAATGTTTGTTTTGGACAAGTTTATTGAGCAGTAGATTTTTACACACTGTTTTTGACGGTTGCGGAGCCAACAGACAGTGTGTAGACCGGGCCTAAATCCCTCAAAAACTGCCTTTATTAATGAGTGCCAATTTTCAAAATGATGGTGCCGAACTATCGGGTCTGCCGGATTTTACAACCCAGTGCCGGATTATCGAGGTCTTACTGTACATTTTTTTACACACACTTTACACAACATTCAGCGGCCGCGCACCTCGACGTTCGAAGTAGTCTTATCAGTTTTACCTTTTTTACACTAACGTACCAATAGATGTAATGTGGTTTCACAAACACACCTTAAACTAACCGAGAACAAACTAACACCGAACAATAAAATGGGACAGGAGAGGAATCTATTCCTTATCTGTTCACAGGAAATGCCTTGGGCATTGGGTTATTTCTGTTGTCATAACACGTAACCGCGCCAAAAGAGTTCCCTCATAACAAAAGTAATATTATTTTCAGTCTTGGATTTCTTTGTTTGCTTATGGTTACCGCAAAACAATCTTATGACATACTGTAGACTACATTCCTTTTTTTTTATTTATTACACAGCAATAATTGTATTTTATCGACATTTGTATCACTTCTTAAATCTTATTATTATTACTGATCACAATACTGAATATAAGTTGAAGACAATGTGGTAACTATATAACTTGTGAACGTCCTTTGTAATGAATCTGTGAGTAACGATATCGCATTAATTTGTCGGGGCTACAGCCACAGTCCGCATGTTGTCAGGAAGGGTAGTAACCCCGCAACCGCCCATATAGTCTGTAGTGCCAACTAAAGCTCGGACGCACAGTACATAGGGTCTATTAACATAAACATGTTGGTTTAAAGAATATGGATGTACGAATGTGTGTTTAATTCGCTATCGTTATCCTTTATTACAAACAATTAATCGATTGTTAATTTATTTAAAGTCTCGATTGTATTGTGTAATATATACAAAATTAAGAACGATATTATGATTATTTCAAGCTACGATTTTTATCCGCTCTTGAATTTACTAAATAGAACCGTCAGCATCTTTTTCTGAAGAAAATTACAGAAAAAATGTGTTCTTACTTTTATTTAGAAAGTTCGCTCCGCTCGAACTTTGGTGCGTTTTGAAAAGGCGTTTTTTCGAATGAAAACCCGTTGTCAAAAACTACTTAGATTTTTAATCGAGACATCGAGACCAACACGACTGCCTTCCTATCGGAATGAAATACCGACCTGACCTCTCGACACTCGGAATCGGTTTCTAAAATTTCTGTAAAAATTTTAGATATAAAGTTTTATATCAAACACCTGTTCTAGGTGCGGGTCCGTTTAACCGAGTTAAACATAAATAATAAAATTACGAATTCGGCAAAAAGCCAACGATCCTGTCTCGACCGATTCCAAACCGAATTAGCCTATAATAAAAGAAATAATATAATTTCCCCGAGACCTGCGCAGCTATGCATATATTATCAATTAATTATTACTTGTTTGAAACTTCGGCCGGGCCGTAACCCGACAGGAATGCCAGTACTATAGTCGGTTCCACGTCCGGTCGACGGCCTCAATAGCTATGAATATGATATAAAAAATTATGTGTTTGTACTTAAATTCCAAAATTATGGAATGTCCCAATTGGTAGCCTCAGTAATGCAATTAACAGTTAAAACTAAATGGGTTAAAAGTATTTATCTGTTAAATGAAGTGTATTTTTTTCTTGTATTAAGAGAGCACGTACTTTATAAACTGAATTTTCTGACTCATCATTTATTTAACCCCAGCGTTTAAATAATTTGTTAAAAGTAAACTGTATACAAACTATTCTATCTGATGAAGTATACACTTCCTTAAATCTATCTATATATTATATAAAAGCCAAATACCACTCACTGACTCATCACGAAATCTCAAAAACCACCGAACGGATTGGTATGAAATTTGGTATGTAGCTTCCTATAGGGCCGTAGGTGCTCGCTAAGAAAGGTTTAAAAAAAATTCGACATTTTATAGTTAGGGTTTGGGGGGGTCAAAGTTACTAAAAACAAAAATCACCGAACGGATTGGAATGAAATTTGGTATGTAGCTTCCTCTAGGGCCCTAGGCGCCCGCTAAGAAAGGTTTTAAAAAAATTCTAAATTTTAGGGGGGTTTGGGGATCAAAGTTACTAAAAATCCCCGTAAGAAATACTTAGTATAATATAATAATTGATATATTGTTTTTGTTAATATACATTTAACTTTGATTTGTCTATCCGTGCAAAGCCGGATAGGGCCAGTTTTGTATATTAAATCTCAAAATTAGTTATTTGTTTAATTGAAAGAGTGAAGTTAACGGTTTAAAGTTGTAGCTTTCATAAGTCAACATGGATGGCATTGCTGTCAGTAATTAACCAGGAAAAGGTTATAGACACTTCGCATACATATTGTGTAACCAAAGCTACAGCGGGAGAGAAAGTACAGTATATTTTATATTGCACATAATCGTAAATTTATTATTATGTTTTCTTTCCCAAATAGTTCCATATATACAGGGTGTACAAAAAGTCCCGCAATATTAATATTAATTTTAATATTTCGTTTAATATTTCGTATACAAAGAAAATTTGAAGGTAGATGTGATTGAGGAACCTAGTCTATGTAAAAATACTATTTTATTAAGATTTTTTTTTAAATCCGCCATCTTGGATCCGCCATTTTGAATGTAACTTTGTTTTTTTCAATGGGAAGGTGGTCATGTGATACATCATTTCGATGTAAAATTTCAAGAAAAAACACAATATGCAAAACGCGATATGCTACACAACGATATTTGGGAATATATACAATTTTTGAGTTACAGCCATTTTGATTTTTCAAAATTGATTTCGAGTGGTTCAACCAAATATCGTTGTGTGGCATATCGTTTGAAAGCTTATTTAATTATAAATCCAAATGAATAACAATTAGTATTAAAAAAAATATAGTACAGCAAAAAATATGGGGCAAAATCGAAAAACGCGATTAGTTGTTTATTGGCAGCCATTTTTAATCGGTTAAAGATATGGATGTGCAAATTTCACCTTTGGTTTTCTCTTGAAATTCTACATCGAAATGATGTATCACATGACCACCTTCCCTTTAAAAAAACAAAGTTACATTCAAAATGGCGGATCCAAGATGGCGGATACATTTTTTTAAATTCTAATAAAATAGTATTTTTACATAGAGTAGGTTTCTCAATCACATCTACCTTCAAATTTTCTTTGTGTACGAAATATTAAACCAGTGCGGGACTTTTTGTACACCCTGTATAAAACAATAGGTAAAAAAAATGATTCCCGCCAAAATATTAAACATAGACCTACTAACATCCGAGTACGCTAATAGTGAACTAGTCTAGCCATGGCAGCTTAGGATACTGGGATTTTTTATATTGTTCATTTCATTTTTCTATGCCGGCCACACTGATTAAATATGAAATGTAGCAGACAACAGCTGGTGATATAATATACAGTTTGCAATAACATTAACAACATGTGTTATTTATAGTAAAGTAAGTAAAATAAGTAAAGTAAGTAAATTTAAGTAAAGAAGTTAAGTAAGTAAAGTAAATACAATAATTAAAGTAAGTAAAGTAAATAAATTAAATAAAGTAAGTAAAGTAAGTCATGTAAATTAAGTAAAGTAGGAAAAGTAAGTAAAATAAGTAAATTAAGTAAAGTAAGTAAAATAAGTAAAGTAAATTAAGTAAAGTATGAAAAGTAAGTCAAGTAAGTAAATTAAGTAAAGTAAATAAAATAAGTAAAGTAGGAAAGTAAGTAAAATAAGTAAAGTAAATTAAGTAAAGTAGGAAAAGAAAGTAAAATAAGTAAAGTAAGTAACGTAAGTAAAGTAAATAAATTAAGTAAAATAAGTAAAGTAGTAAAAGTAAGTAAAATAAGTAAAGTAGGAAAAGTAAGTAAAATAAGTAAAGTAAATAAATTACGTAAAGTAAGTAAAATAAGTAAAGTAAAGTAGTAAAAGTAAGTAAAATAAGTAAATTAAGCAAAGTAAGTAAAGTAAATAAGTAAGTAAATTAAGTAAAGTAAATAAATTAAGTAAAGTGAGTAAATTAAGTAAAGTAAATAAATTAAGTAAAGTAAGTAAAATAAGTAAAGTAAATTAAGTGAAGTAGGAAAAGTAAGTAAATTAATTAAAGTAAGTAAATTAAGTAAAGCATAAGTGAACAATGAATGAGTCCGATAACTGAAACTGCTAGTGTTGCGTCTAGTTGTAAAGGTGAAATAATTTCAACTTCTAAAAGAAAAATAAGATTTGAAGATGATGATCATTTAGGATCGGTAATGAAAAAAGGTCAATTAATTTTATTACTGGTTCTGAAATTAGTTTAATGTTTTCGATCAGTATATTTGCAACTACTGTAATATGGAAAATATTTTGAAATTGACTGAGAATGTTAAAAGCACGAAAGTCTTGCAAGCAGGTAATTCTCTTGTGAAAATGTCCACAATGTAAATTACTCAGAGCGCTTGGAAAGGGAATGAATGCTCTAAAAACATTTTTTGGAAGCCTTTCTGCAGATAGCGTCTCAACATTGCCTATTCGTTAGAATGTCGACGATAACCAAGAAAGTTTTCCGATAAATTAAAAAAGTAAATACAATTTTTTCTTAAGGGTTTTTTTTCCTTTGAGCAGAAATATACACTTCGTACTAAACGTGTGTCTGACGACGTTTTTAATCCTAAAAAATCGCGAAAGCTCTTAAACTGTTCGTAAATGATTATGTCTTGAAAGCAAAAGGTATAATTAAGTAAAAATTAATTATTTCTAATAGATTTTGGTTGTTTTCAAACAATATTTTCCTTATTTTAAGATCAGACAGAAATATAAAGCCTTTGATTATTCATTTATAAATATAATCCAAAACACGAGATTGCGAATGCCTTTTTTAAAAATCTCTTGGCTTGCGATTTAAGCCGGCTGTGGCGCTACTGGCACAAATAAAAAGTTTTACTATTCAGAATTCCTTCTCTTTGCATTTGATAGTGCATAGGGGGGCGGTAAATGGGCGATTTGCATCCCCACTTCGCCGCGCCCCACCATAAGGTCACTGACGAATTTTATTAAAACCGCACTGTACACTCAGTAGGCTAACAAACCTATCAGATGGGTTTACCGTGCAAATGTAAGCAGTTCTAGAGATGTAAATGCATTTAGTAAAAAAAAAACTGACGGATAGGTGGTAAAAGACACGATTACGAAAATATAATTATAGGAACTATTTCTTTATTATTTTTAGGTCCATTAAACGACCCGCTGATTAAAATCTCCACGCATAATAGAAACGACCTGTTTCTCAGGTTTCATCCGTCGAATCGTGTTGACTAGAGTGTTACGCCAAATTTTAATTTAAAATACGTTTCTAAATATAAATGTTTCATTTTGGTCTAGGCCGGTTCTAACCTAAATTAGTGTTGAGTTGATAAATCTGATCACCATAACATGCTGTTTGTCTGTTATTGAGCGCGTCGGGTTGCCATGGTAATAGATATTAAAATGGACACAAATTGTCCTAAATTTAAACATTTTATAAACTTTATTTAAAAGTTTTCTATATCGATCTGTATTTATATTACTTAAGGCTTTTCTTTGCTCTAGACTAAACTACTTGCGTACAGTGTGATTTTAATATAATTGGTCCTAGTACAGTCTGTGAATTTGAGGTGGCGTGGGAAGAAGCGAGATGGATTTATAATGCTTGGCTGAAAACACCGGTCTCAGCGTCTGCTAATCGCCCACTTTCCGTTTCCTACTGTGAGCGCGATTCAAGGCTCTGTGCTAGAGCGAATGCACGAGACGTCTTTTGTAGGTTGGCTAGTAGCACCACAACCGGCTTGAATCGCAAACCGCGAGATAGTTGAAACGTTCATTAGTGATCCCGTTACTGGGATTTATAAATTAATGATCACTGCAATAACTTTAAATTATAAAGAAAGCTTTATAGTTTTTACCTGTGACCTTAAAGTATGGAAATTATTGTTTGTAAATCCACCAAAAAATGTAAAATAAATTTCTACTTAAATAAACCTTGTATTAAGGAGTTGCAGCCATGTTCTTTCAATTATGATGAATAATACAAAAAGCACACAACCTTTAAGAACAATTTAAGAGGTTTAATCAACTTTACAAGTTGAATAATTCGAACACGCAGCTAAACAGTTTATAGGCCTGTGTTTTAGGGTTTCAACCAACAATTTGGGAAATAGCTCTATTCACGACGGTGCTGAATAGCTGCAAAATGGTTCGCAAGCCATTCCGCATATTGGGAGTATCTTCAATACACAAAGCATTGCGTGATTCGCACGTCAACCCCCGTATTGGGAGTATCTTCAACACACAGAGCATTGCGTGCTTCGCACGCCAACCCCCGTATTGGGAGTGTCTTCA
>JAGFPH010004076.1:64313-76237 GCA_018207615.1 Philaenus spumarius
AGTTTGATACGTTATGAGTATGAGTCAAATACAACCGGACATTGCCTCCTCACCTCCTCCTCAGACAATCCCTAACTGGCTGGCATAGTGGGGAATTCCAGTTTGATATGTTATGAGTATGAGTCAAATACAACCGGACTTTGCCTCCTCGCCTCCTCCTCAGAAAATCTCCTCCATAGTCAATCTCGAACGGGATGGCAGAATAGGGCATAGACTTTGTGTATTATGTACCTTCCTCAGAACAGTCATGAGTGGACGAGCGGTTCCAACGCCAACTGAGCAACACATTATAATAACGTTTTCAACGAAGAAAGGCGCTAAGCCATCGAACATTTTCAGTTTGGGTATGCTCCACTGACTCAGAAACGAGCGTTTGGTTGCACAAGTCTGGTGGTCGAGAAATTGTGGAAATTAAAGTCATGATCTTCCAAAGTCAAGTCTTACAGATGGCAATAGCCGTCCAGTCGGGACCTTACCGAAGGCGAACGGCGCTTGAATGTTGATCAGATGCGTTGGTAGGTGGAACGGGGTGGGGACTGATCTCTCTCTCTCCGGGGGATGGGACATTAAGGTGGCCTAGTCCTCGAGGATGGTGAGGCATCTCCTCGACCCTCGAGTGTCGAGGCTCGGCATGCTACAATCGCTATAACGGCACGGAAATTCCAAACCGATGTCATGAAATCTGAGGAAAACCATACAGGCAGAGCTTCCTTCTGGTCTCCATTCTGTTGTCTTTGGGAATTGGTTGTTGTGGATATAGGCAGAGAACGGCCAACGACGTTATCACGATACCCACAACTTTTGGGGCTATGTCGCCAGGTTCTACGAGGGAAGAAAGGCTTCGTGTGTGTAGTGGTTGCGTAGGCTGATGGAGGATTCTCTTTCAAAGTTTATGTACTTTGAAAGGTGGGGAGGCAGAGTAAGTCGAAAGACAGAATGATGTCCTCCTCCCAGTCTAGTTTCTAGACTATATTTTATCATCTCACACGATACATCCGATGCATTCCAAGGTTATTGGACGAACATTAAAAAAGGTCATGTTGCACATTTTGAATACTTTCCCACAGCCCAGATGCGTTCTTCTGTGGTCATTCTTTGTTTTCGCCGTTGAGAGAAGCTCTGTGAAAGAGTGATCCGAGAACAATCGATAATTCGAAGAACTTTTGCGCAATTGGTTGAAGACTCAACGTTAAAGGTTTTTTTAAAGAAGGGATTCAGACGCTTCCAAATAGCCGCAGAAAATGTGTAGAGCCTACAGGAGACTAAGTTAAGAAAAGCTAATGGTTTTGTTTGTAATTTTTTATGATGCATAAATGTACGCTACATAAAAAGTTCGGTTTAAGTTTGACACACTCTCGTAAAAATATATACATTTTATACAATTTCAACAGTGCATAATCAACTCAAGACTCGACTTAACCCGCTATACCACGAAACAGTTACAATACAATGTTCATAAAATGAAAATATAAATTTTGGCCTAGAACAAACATGTTTAGGAATATTATTCATTTAGTATACAAAATGTATTCAATCTAAGGACTACATCTAAGGAATGTTGCCGTTGGTTCTATGTTAATGCGACTTACTAACCTATTTTGGTTAAGAGTTATCAGGACTATTTTTGCACCACAAAGTGGGGTTTTATAAGATTTATAATTTGGGTAAATTTTATACTTATTAGTTTTGCTGGTGTCATTTCTCTGAACACTGACCTCGATCTCCGCTAACGTCAATTATTCCACAGGGTCATTCAAGAAGAAACTGTGAATCCTTGAAGACGAGTTGTAATGGTATAACGAAAGGAAAAAGTACAAACACGCTTTGTTTTCCTCCTGTCGGTAATTCTGTATTTTTCAGTATTAATTGCGTCTAAGACAAGATATAACTTTTCGAAATACGACACATGATATTCCTTATAACGTCTGCTGACGTTATTCTATATTCAGACAGTAACGATTTCGCACAGTTATCGCCTAAAAGTTTACAATTAATTGTACTGCATACGTACAAACCTGAAGCCGACCAGTTAAACAAGAACATAAAGTAAGCCTACCTTTTGGGGAGGTCTATGATGGTGAAATTTTACTGCGTGGTACAAAACACTTAACCAAGTTATGAAATGAGCTGTCGTTTCGTGAATTCGATTTCGACCTCTTTTTGTTCATTTTTTGGATTTATTACCCGACTTGCTTTGCTGCGACGAAGCAAAACCACCCACGTAAGTAATGCTAAGACTAAACAAATTTTACACTGTGTAATCAATCTTGCTACCTAGCAAACGTAAGTCGAAATTTGCGCGATTTCTCGCTGTTACTGTACGAGTTTGTTCACGGCGTACTGCTACGGCTACTGGAACTAAATAATGACATTCGTCTTCAAAAAATGTGCAAGTAAGCTCATACAAATATATGTTTTATCTGTGCTCCGTCAAGTTTTCTTAAGTTTGGATAGTAAGTTTAAATTATTTTAAATATTTAAATCTATTGTAAAGTTATTAAAATTGTAAAAAAAATATACAAGTCAAATATATTACAATTGACTACAATTTGATTTTTTACTTTTCTTTTGAAGTGAATTTTAAAATAAGAAATATCCTGTATTGTTTTCACAACTGAAAAAATGGTAACGATTTGCAATATTCTTATGCAACGAAACAATTAATATAATAAAAGGCTTGGCTGGTGAAAACCAATTAATTTTTAAACACGTTTGACAAACAAACTTATTTTTGAAGTGATAACTTCTATTGGCACGTTGGGCACTTTCGCTTGACTATGTTTCTGAAATCTTGCGTCACGCAAACTTTTTGCACAGACACAAGTCAGAGCGTGAAGAGGGAATAGGCGATACATAGTATATATAGACAAGCATACGCGTGGAGAGGGAATAGACGATGCATAGTATATAATAATACGTTATTATAATATTAATATATTATAATAATATTATATTATAATAAGTATGTGAAAATAGTGACCATTATAATGTAAGCATTATTTATTTAGTGACTAATGATTTTGAGTGAGGTATTAGTGTATGCACTCTACATAGAATTCTAAGAATAATTCAATATGTAAGTGATAGTTATAATAATAATTATTAAATTTTTCCGTTTTAAGTTTTGTAAAGAAGATTGATTTTTGTCTAACTGAAGTAATTTTAGACAAAATTTTACATTTTGACAAAGTAATATTTTACATTGTTTTTATTTTACTGTAACTTATTATTACTCACTTAAATATAAAATTTAGCTTCATATTACAACAATGGCGGTCATACACGTTAATGGAGTATCTATTCCTCACAGAGTTAGTTTCTTCTAGGCCAATGCTTATTCTACTCTTTGGCTTTAATTGTACATGACACGATTCACTGGGGTTTGAGGTGAGGACCAGAGTTGTTAGTCATGTTTCAAACAATAGGCGCAGGTTCAAACCATATCAGGAGCTATTTATTTAACAAAAAAATAATATATCGTGGATATGAGCAAACCGGTAACTTTTGAAACCTCCAGTGAAATTCCAGCAGCGTCCGAAATATTTTTTATGAATTTCAGGTGTACAGAGATGGTTATTTGTTGTGGGAGAGTTTAGGCTAACCGATTGAGGGAGTAGGGAGGCTGGGGAACTGACGAGAGGCCACTTTGATGTTCTCATTCCTCTCACACCTTCTTTACCTGACAACTCAATGAATATTAGTGTGGAGGAAATACAGTCAGCTTCCCAATCCCAGGTTTCAGACGATGGTCTCCAAATTTCTCAACTTCCAACCCTATCAGAACAATGTACATCATCATCTGATGCAGTTCGGTCGCATCCAGAACAAATACCAAAAAAACGAGGAAAAAAAGACGAAAGCGTTTTTCTAATACAAATCGCGTAAAAGCACATAGGCAAGCCTTAAAAAAACCCACTGTCTCAAAATAAACACAGAATCAGCTAAAATACGTTATTATAATATTATAATTATTATTATAATACTTATCCCTTACATATTGAATTATTCTTAGAATTCTATGTAGAGTGCATATACTAATACCTCACTCAAAATTGAACTGCAGGCCTTGGATGGAGGGGGTAAATGACTACTGTCCGTTTTGTAATTTGAAGGCTAAAGAAGATAGTTTCCATTTTTTGCGATTTGTCCAATCTTGGGAACAATTAGGAAACAATATTTTGGGAAATTGGAGTTGAGTTGGGAGGAATTACTTGTACAGCTTAACGGGGAAAATTGTAAATATATTGCTCGGTACGTACAACAGGCTTGGCAATATAGATGGAAATTAGTCCGCGAATTTAATTATTAAAGTTTTAAATTTGTATTTGTTTTCATGTCTTTGCTCCCCTCAATCATTTGTTGATCATTTGTTAATATTTGTGTTGTTGTTGGCAACCTTTGCAAAATGTTCATATTGTTGGTAGTCTTTGCCTAGTTTTCATACGTAATTCATTTTTACTTGTCTTAGTATATAGTATTTTCTGAGTGTGTGTGTGTGTTTGTGTCTGTGTGTGAGGGTGTGCATGTGTATTTATGTAATTATGTATGGGTGTCAGGCTTAGGATAATTATTTCTTGATGTTTTGTAATGTTTTGTTAGCGTTATGCATGTAACACATAGAGCTAGAGGCGTTAAAGTAAAAAGGTTTAATAGTCTTCCAACCGACAGACGGTAAAAACCATTGTCTAAATAAGCTTGCAAAAAGAAATGATTGTAACCTTCGTTGTATAATAAAGCTTTATTATTATTATTACTATTATTAATTCACTCAAAATCATTAGTCACTAAATAAATACTGCTTACATTATAATGATCACTATTTTTCGCATACTTATTATAATTATGATAATATTGCTATATTATAATTAGCCTATTATATTATAATATTATAATTATGCAATTTAAAAATATGATAATATTTTTTGACAATATATTGACTTGTGTAATTTGTTGACCTTTATTCTCCTCTAATATTAATACTGATAAAAATATAAATCGGTCATAGAAGTTATCACTTCCAACGGTCTTAAGCACACCCAATGTTTTTTTTTAATCTTTTTATCGAACTTAGAACATTAGAATGAGATACTCTTACTTTTATTGTATTGAATTGCAAACTGAGTTTTCTTTACAGTAAGATATGTCGCTAACATCCCTGATGGGTTCGCACTATCGTAAGCTGGTTGCATCGTGAGGGAAATTAGAGAGCTACGACTGGTAGTGATATCTAGTTAAGAAAGTTATTTCTACGGTGGTGGAAATTCAATGAAAACTACTAATTACTCAACACTCAACTGATTTGAACCTCACAAACGCGTCACTTATTAGGTAACTACCTTATAACAATACACAGCATGCTGTATCTAGAGCGATATCGTCGGTATTTCACTATCTTCAGTGTGAATTCAGTGAAAACAAACCATACATCCCTGACTGATTTAAAGGTGAATACTTTACTGCATTTACCCCGGATCATAAGAAAATTAGGCAAGGCCGTAGCCAGGAAAACTTTTCGGGGTTAACACTGAACACTATGACAAACGGCCGATGCACAGTGCATTGCACGCCAACCCCATATTGGAAGAATTTTTATCACACAATGCATTGCGTGCTTCGCACGCCAACCCCCGTATTGGGGGAATTTTCAATACAAAAAGCATTGCGTGTTTCGCACGCCAACCACCGTATGGGAGTATTTTCAATACACAATGCATTGCGTGTTTTGTTAGAGTAAAGTATTTTTGTTGAACCTTCATAGTTTTCTTATTTAATAGATAAGATTAAGCTCACAAGAGAGTAAGGCTGTAACATACTGCATCCATGTGTATTGTACGTTCTAGTTTAACCAAGTAAATCTAAATATCAGTATGCACGCAATGCACAATGATGCAAAATACAGTATGTTGTTGGATCCTCTGTTGTGTTGCCTACCCCTTGAAATTAGGTAGGCCTAGCTACGATTAGGAACGAGTAGGTGTGTCATACCACTAGAGTATCCAACGAGCGGAGCCAACATTGAGAAGGCCTATGTTACATTGGTGAAGCGCTCGAACGCGCTAGAATATAGCTTGTATACGCTTTCGCTTTTACTGATTTAAAAACTCCGGTCTTATTTTCAGTTTCCGCCAAGTGCGTACGACATTTAAATTTGTAGAAAGCTCTAATGTATTTTATATTTGACATTTATTTTTACTGTCACTAAACAATTTTACAACTGCAATAGACATTGTCGTAAAACAATAAAAACAATATTTTAGAAGCTTACAATTATATACATATACAGATATAAATGGCAATTAATAAGGCAATTAAAACTTACACATTATATTTATTATCACAATAATTACCACTAGACCGACGGTTATTTGCCACAATTTCAATACACTCCGTGTCAGGATTTTATAGAATCATCAAATTCTTGTACAAGTTCTTGCAAATTACAAGTCATCAAGTCACTAGAACTACATCACAAGGGCGCGGCGTTCTTCATGGAGTTTGGATTCTGTGACCACTACTAACCACACAGTAGGCCTACACTTAAACGCTTAGTTATTTTTGGGTTGTTGCTATAACTCTTCTGTTACTGAACAAGTGAGCACAGAGTATATGGACGCAAACATTTAATTTCTCATATTCAGTTAGTTATAGACTGCATTATATACAGTACTAGCTGACCCGTACGGCGTTGCCCGTGGTGGTTGGTATTTTCAGTATTTTTAACGTAATTGTATTATTTTTAAGTGTTCAGTCAGTGAGTGGTATTTGGCTTTTATATATCTTAAATAATTAGCCCAATAATTGGTGTTTTAGTTCATTGTAGGCCTAACCTAAAATTATATTCACTTTTTGATCCAAATCAGTTGTTGATCAAAATCAGCTGTTTTAAGCTTTTCATACGAACAGCTGTTTTTTGTGCCCCTGATAAAATTAAAAGAAATCTTTCTTCTTCTTCTTCCTTAAAATTGACCTTCCATAAGATTAACATTGAAACTTTGAGGGCCACTGGGGCGTAGCCCTAATGTCCTAGGACTTCGGTAAATGGCCTAAAACCTTCCCAGGGTTAACCTGTGTTACTATGCAAAATTTCAAAGCAATCGGATGGACGGTTTGGTAACGCATAAAGGACAAACATACAAACATACATTGGATTTTATATATATATACAGTATGAAAGCCAAATCCACTGACTCACTGATCACGATTTCTCCAAAACTACTGAACGGATTGGAACGAAATTTGGTATGTAGCTTCCTCTAGGACCATAGGTGCTCACTAAGAAAGGTTTTAAAAAAAAAAATCGAAATTTTAGGGGGTTTGGGGGAGGGTCAAAGTTACTAAATCACGATTTCTCTAAAACTACTGAACATATTGGAATTACATTTGGTATGTAGCTTCCTCTTGGGCCATAGGTGGTCGCTAAGAAAGGTTTTCAAAAAAGTTGAAATTTTAGGGGAGGTTTGGGGGGTCAAAGTTACTAAAAAAACCACCGAACGGATTGGAATGAAATTTGGTATGTAGCTTCCTCTAGGGCCCTAGGTGTTCGATAAGAAAGGGTTTAAAAAATTCGAAATTTTAGGGGAGTTTTGGGGGGATCAAAGTTACTAAAAAAACCCCATAAGAAATACGTAGCGTAATATATTTATTGATATAATGTATGTTTTGTTAATATACATTTAACTTTGATTTGTCTATCCGTGCAAAGCCGGATCGAGCCAGCTAGTAACTTATAAATAATGATTTTATGTAAAATTCACCAAGGAATATTTCGTGTCTAATTTATACAAATATTTTTTAATATACATTTCCGTCTGTGTGAACGGGCACTTCAATTATACTGTGAATATTAAACATATTAATAATTGAACAAAAAGATAAACCGACCTTCATTTTCTACCTGCTTTCCACATTCTACGTGTCAAGGACTCTGGGTTACTTTCGTGTGACATGGTAATTAAACTGATAGGCACTTACAGATTATAGTAATCGAAAAACATCTACATCTTTTTTCTAACCGTTTTCCACTTTCCTTGGCCCAAGGACTCAAATAATTGTTGTTAGCGATCAGTGTCCAGAACATGCTACTAGTATTATTAAAACCATTTACACTCGTATTGCATTATCAGCACCAGTCTTGAATCATCTAATTTGTTCAGTTATTTTCTGATACGATCTATTTCCTAAGAATCGGCATACTAAGTAGTTGCCAAACTCGGCAATTTCGATAACGTTCGTCGGTAGGTAAACCGAGCCGAAGTAGGCCTACTGTTTTGGTGTTAAATAATATATAACGGACATTAAAGTACTGACAGGCTAAGATAATACAATAAGGCTCTTCTACACCCTGGGGAAAACTTCGATTGTACAGTGTGATTTTTTAAAAATTGGTCTGTGACCTTGTGGTGGACCGTTATCCTAAGCACCGTCCAATACAAAGAAAAGTAGTTGTGAGTAAATAAAACTTTCGTCGGTCGGCTAGTAGTGCCACAGGCGGCTTGAATCGCAAGCCGCGAGATTTTCGAAACACGCATTCGTAACGTCGGATTATATTAATTATAAAAGCATAATCGAGTAAATAACTTTAAATTATCAAGAAGGCTTTACATTTTTTATGCGGAAAATATTGTTTGTAAACCCCAAACATTTATTAAAAATAATAATAAATCTAATTAAACCTTCTTTCAATTATGAGGTATGAAACAAAATCCCATAAATATTAAGAACTATTTAAGAGGTTTCACAACTTTTAAGTTGAAAACCTAAGGCCGATACACGTTATAGTTGTGGACAGCGTAACTCTGAACCAGGAAAAGGCTAGCGTCTAACAGATGTACAGCGGATGTGAAGCGATCCTGGTTCAGAGTTACGCTGTCCACAACTATAGTACGAAGTGTATGTCACTTGCTGTTTTACGCAAGTTGAAGAGATCCGTCAGGTTAAAAATAATAAAAGGAAGAATATAATAATCTAATTGAAGTGTCTGCCAAGTCTATGTAATGTACTAACATCGATCAACAAATTCTAGTGTTTAGTACTGCCAAAGCGAAATTTTTACCGAACATCCCAGAATCATGTAGAAAAGACTTACGGTAATATAACAGTCAGCAGTACAAACCACGTGGTCTTCAACTACAACTGAGATATATGTTGCCAAGTCAACTGTAAGAACGAGGAAAGAAGGGAGTACCGGTAGTCCACTTTATGTGGAGTAGAAGTTGATGAGACCAAACGCTTTACACTTTTTTTATGCCAGTTACGCTGTATCTGTTTTATCGGCGGTACCGCCACAGTACAGTGCAGTACAGTCTACAACATACATAGTCTGAGCCACAAAACCGATATAACCTAATAAAGTGTAAACAGTATTAGTGTCTCGCCGTTTGAAAAAATATAAACCACGGCAAGAAGATAGTGACTGCCGAGCCGTTCAGTGGTTTACCCGAAGAACTAGATGTGCTAGAGGGTTTCGTAATGAAAAATAAATACATCTTCATATGGGCAGTCAAACATCTACTACTATTACAGTGTAAGTAATTTATCTGAAATAACTGTGCTATAACACAGCTGAGATATTTTTACTATTCTAGATTTTTAATTAATACTCTACTGTACGTAAACAAATTAATTTTACAACGGAACTATATTACATAAATCAACAGGTACATGTTTGTTACCATTCAACCATGTTGCTTCTTATACATTAATTTAAACTATATTTTAAAGTCCAAACTTAATTGGAATCTACTTAATGGTAAATAGTTCGTTTAGCAAAAACGGCAAAGTGAAATGTTTGCAATAACTCTAAATATTATTTTTTTAATTTTGAAATAAAATAAATACTTAATCCTAGACATTAAGTTGTTACTAGAGTTGGACTGATTAAACAGTATAAGTACTTACTAGGCCTAGCATTAACTTGATTTTTCCGGGGTCTTGTCGTTCCTAATGTTTTCGGGCGAATAAAGGGTAATGGTGATAGTAATTACTCAATTATTTTAAAGTAATTATTGGTGCATGCTAGCTTTTAAGTAAGTGCCAACCATGACGATGTTTATGCAAGTTCGAACCGCACATACAAAACTCCAAGCATTTGTTAAGATTTCAAGACGAAAGCGTACATTTTTTACCGAGAGAAAACAAGACTGTATTAGTGCTCTGTCTTCAAGACATCAAATGGAAATATTATTACGTTATCTCGTCGATCCATGTGAGTTCATAGCTTAATAAATAAAATTCTTCATGTTTTAGGTAACGAAAATTATATATTTTTTGTTCGCAGGGTTATAAAGCAGAGGTTTTCAGTCCTTTTAAAAGTTGAAGTTCTTTAAAGAAATCACGGTGTTCTGATTTTTCTAGTAAGATGGATTATCACTCATCATTTTTACAAATAAACTTCTATCCAATCGCAACATTACTTACAACATTCTATTCATCAGACGACATCACGAACCATGTAATTATGTTAGCTATCTGGCTCAAACTGAATGACCACTGAGTGAGTAAGATGAAGGAAAGGGCGACGAACATGCATGTTTCAACATAAATGTTTATGACGAACATGCAAGACCTAATAACTACTACAGGTTAGTTAGCACTAGGCGTTTAACTAAGGTTTTCCCGGACTCACCTATTACTTAGGCTACTACCTTCATGTAAACAATTTGTATTCGCTTAATTTTTTGATAGTGCTAATACTACTTAGTTCTATAGTATTTACTTCTTTCATTAACTCTACGAAACATATATCATGTCTTCAAAAACAGTGTATGATCCATGACTTAAGGTAATGTGTGATTTAAATGATGGCATTTGAAGCTCAGGCATTTTTCAGGCTGAAATTCAAAGACGACGATTTAACTTCAGTATTTCTGATAGAAAATCACTGTAGTTTCTTTGCGTATTGAATACAAATACGACTTATAATATTTTGAATCAAGACTTATTGGGAATCTTTTTGATCCACAGGGTACTGATTTTTTTACGATTTATAATATGGGTAAATTAAAGAATTTTTACTGGTGTTGATCTACAATATGGCAATTATTCTACAAGATCTTTCAAAATTAAACTATCTTTGAAGACGTTCTTCTAATTGTAAAAAAAAGAAAATACTCCATATAAAAATAATTCTGAAAACATTTAGTCTGTTGCAAAAACACAAAATATTCTAAGAACTATGTGCTTTTGAGTTATATATCGTTATTTAAAAGACTCAAAATAGCCTACAGACTAAGTGTTTTGAGTCATATCTTGTTATTGAAAAACACAAAACAGCCTACCGACTACATGCGTTGGAGTTTTATCTAGTTACTGAAAAAATACAAAATAACCTACAGACTAAATGTTTTGAGTTTAATCTAGTTACTGAAAAAATACAAAATAACCTATAGACTAAGTGTTTTGAGTTTAATCTAGTTACTGAAAAAATACAAAATAACCTACAGACTAAGTGTTTTGGAGTCATATCTTGTTATTGAAAAACACAAAACAGCCTACCGACTACATGTGTTGGAGTTTAATCTAGTTACTGAAAAAATACAAAATAACCTACAGACTAAGTGTTTTGAGTTTAATCTAGTTACTGAAAAAATACAAAATAACCTACAGACTAAGTGTTTTGAGTTTAATCTAGTTACTTAAAAAATACAAAATAACATACAGACTAAATGTTTTGAGTTTAATCTAGTTACTGAAAAAATACAAAATAAAATATAGACTAAATTAATGTTTTGTGTTTAATCTAGTTACTGAAAAATTACAAAATATCCTATAGACTAAATGTTTTGAGTTTAATCTAGTTACTGAAAAAATACAAAATAACCTATAGACTAAGTGTTTTGAGTTTAATCTAGTTACTGAAAAACACAAAACAGCCTACCAACTACATGTGTTTGAGTTTAATCTAGTTACTGAAAAAATACAAAATA
>JAGFPH010004077.1:0-17879 GCA_018207615.1 Philaenus spumarius
GCTACCCTGCTAGAAGGACAGAATACAAATTATATATATAAATATACAAAAGTATATCATTTTGGCCAGTATAAAAATGGAATTTTAAATGTTGGTCAAAGAAATACCGTTTAACGTATTAAGATTTAAAAAAAAAAGATTTAATTACTCCTTAAAAATTTATATTATTGGATCACATTAATAGACATAAGAAAATTCGTAGAAAATAATTACTTTAATAACGAGCGCACATATATAATTTTAATTTAAACTTGAAAATATTTTTTAATGGAATAGTATATTATACCTAGCTATATCTTGAATATCAAGGACAATCAAATAAAATGTTACTTGTTAGACACTGTAATTTATTTCCTTATTGTATAATATTTGAAAATATTTTAAAGAATGGTGTAATAAATGATACACTTGAAACTGTAGATTACACCGATAAGTTTTACTCTAAAAGTACATAATGCACGTTTGATAATCTAACACCAAACATATTTTGTTAGTATAAAGATTCATGCGAGTACAAGTATACTTGTTATATTTGTTCATTTTAGAGTAAAGTAATTTTGAATAATCCATATTTAACTTAAATATAAACGGAACAATTTGTTATTACATATTTCTTATATAATGTAACGCATATTATTTATTAATAAATGACACAAAATAAGAAAACGAGCTTACTCAATAATTAGATATACATAGAGCCAGACTAACCTTATCGTAAAATTATTTCGCTGTTTTAAAGCAAGAACGTTAGCTCTTCATTTTTTCAGATAAAATAATATACAGCTGTTTATATGCTATAATAATATTGCTTTGTTGTCATTGGAACCTTAACCAAATATCTACGAAATATATGTGATATACATTTATTTTAAATACTAACCTAAAATATTCATAAAAATAGTTTCGTCAAGAGATAGTATAAAAGTTTAAAATATTATTTGACTATCCGATAATGTGACTACCTCGACAATTATTTTTTTAAATAATCTTAATACTAAATTAACTAAGGCCGATTATATGTAAACATGCACTGCCCCCTTGTTATGAAACTGCGTATTAAAATAATAACATCTTGAGGAATTAGTTTTATGTAAAACAACTTTCCGCTAAGATTTTAAATTTTGTACAGATTAAAAAATATAATGTCTTAGGCCTATATGAGGTAAAATAATTGTCTAATCGCAAAACAGTGGATCTGTTACAAACTGAAGGAAAGGGTAAAGTAACCAAATATGTAATCACGTGATGTTAGTACAAGTAAACAGTAGACTGAATGGGTTCTGTTATCCATTTATATTAAAAGGTTAACGTAGTTGAACTTGTTCATGTTTGGAATAATCTCAAAAATTGTTGATCCGTTTTGAAAAAGTAATCAATTTGTAATTATTTTAGGCTCTTTTTAATAAAATTTAGTTTAGAAATTAAATAAATAAAAATACCACTTTAAAAAAAAATGTTAAAGCGTGTTTACTTATACCAATTTTTACGTTATACGGGTAACTATTTCCTCAAATATTTGAGGAAACTATAACAATACTAATTAAGGAATCGAGATCTACCCTGTAAAATAACAAACTCATACAACGATGGGTCAAATCAACGTTTGCCCCACCATTGTCTCTTGTTTTAAAAAAATCGCTAGCTAAATATGCAAATTTAAATGTAGCTATGTCAGCTGAGAGTAATATTGGTAAAATGTTATTAAATCCTAAAGATAACATTCAAGAACTTTAAAAATATGGAATTTATTGTATAAACTGTGAAAAGATGTGTCCGAAGAAATATATAGACCAAACTAAAAGAAGCATGAAGATAAGAATAAAAGAAATGTTTTTCTCATATAAAGTACTATATGCCAGTTTAATCTGCTGTGGCTAAACATTGTTTAGATGAGATCCCTCATTTTAAAATAGAAAACTCTGTATTATTGAAAAATGTAACTAAACTTAACACAATAGATGCTTGGGACACTTTTTATATTAACAAACATAATAAAATAATTGTAAATAATGAATTAGGACCCATGCAAAATCCTCATATAAAAATAACGATTGTTTGAGATTATTATTAGGTTAGTAACTTTTTTAGTTAAACAGTTAATGTTAAGCTAGTTATAATAACGCGAGGCAATTGTAACGCCCCTTTGAATTCTGTATTAATATAGGACATGAAGCACTTTTAGATTCGTTATAGTTTGACTATTGTAACTCGTTCTCACTGAAGATGGCGACTTTATCGTTGAAACGCGTTTCAGTTAATCGTATTAGTTGTGAGATTTGTTTTCAAAGTTTATTCTATCAAATACTATATAAGATAATTGTAGACTATGTTTTCTAAACTTTAGTTGTACATAATTAATTACGACATATTTCATTAAAAAACTAGTTTACGATAGATCTCTTTTAATTAGTTTATTAATTTATGCACAAAAAATAGCCAGTTAGTGACAAGTGGTTATGTCTCTTGCTTATATTTATTTTAATATACTAATCAATTTGTGTAAACCATTGTACACAAACTTATACAGATAGTGCTTCTATTATTATGGAATATTTTATAAATATAAACGTGTAAAGTCATTGAATTTTGAAAGTTTTAATTTGACTGTAGTATTTGTTTATTTTGCTATGCCATTTATAAAATATATGTGTAAAAAAAAAGCGTAAGCAGAAATTGTATTTTATATCTATTTTTCAGTTGTCTTAAAATTAAAGTGTAATCATTGCTTGATTGTAAGATAAAATGTGTACATGGAACACTGTTGGATAAAATAAGAGGGGTCCTCGTAGCAACGGTCTCGTAGAAGGGCGATAATGTTCAATACATGCAACCGATAAACATCATCACTCTTAACTGTGTGTAGCCTATACTGTGTTTGCGTTATATAAAATAAAACAGAGTAGAATATTATGTTTTAAATTTAGTAAATTTTCCTGGTATTATAACAGTGGTTTTGAAAAAAAATTGTAAACTATAAATTGAAGGGGATACGGTATGTTTAAAATATAAAACCCATTTTATAATTTAGTAACAAGAAAAACAAAACCTGTTTAAAAGTATTTGTAATATTATTATAAAATGAATACAAAGCGGAAACATTATATGAGTTATATTGACTGGATGTTTTGTGTGTCAGCATAATATATTATTTTTAAAAGCATTATTTGGACTTAAAGGTTTAGTTACGAGCGCAAAGGTTCAGTAATATTGAAACAAATGTTCTTTCAACGTTTCATCAACGCGTTTGAGTTAATCGTATTAGTTGTGAGATGTGTGTTCCAATTTTATTCTATCAAATACTATATAAGTTAATTGTTTGTTTTCTAAACTTTATGATAGGTATCTTTTAATTAGTTCTATTTATAGTGACACTTAATTATTTATGAAAATGTAAATGCACAAAAAATAGCCAAGTAGTGGCAAGTGGTTATGTCTCTGGCTTAAATTTATTTCATTATGTTAAACAATCTGTGTAAACCATTGTACACAAACTTATACAAATACTGCTTGTATTATTATAGTATATTTTGTAAATATAAAAGTGTAAAGTCATTGAACTTTAAAAACTTTAATTTGACTGTAGTATTTTTTTTTTTTATTTTGCTATGGCATTTATAAAATATATGTGTAAAAAATAGCGTAAGCATAAATTGCATTTTATATATATTTTTTTAGATGTTTTGAAATTAAAGTCTAATCATTTCTTGATTGAACGATAAAATGTGTACATGGAACACAAATGGATAAAATAAGAGGGGTCCTCGTAACAACGGTCACATAGAAGGACGATAATGTGCAAGAAAATTATGTTTAAATTTTGAAAAATTTCCTGATATTAAAACAGTGGTTTTGAAAAGTGTTTTTTTGTAAACTATAAATTGAAGTGTATATTGTATGAATATACACATTATGTAAAAATACATAGCTTGTAAATGTTAAAACATTAAACCCCTTTTATAGTTTGGTAACAAGAAAACCAAAACCTGTTTAAAAGTATTTGTAATATTATTATAAAATTAATACAAGCGCAAACATTATGTGAGTTATATTGACTGGATATCCGTTTTGTGTGTCAGCATAATATATCTTTAAAAACCCTATTTGGATTCAAAGGTTTAGTTACGTGCGCTTGGTTTAGTAATATTGAAATAAATGTTCTTTCACCGTTTCAACAACATGTTGCTGACAGACAGTAAGCACGTTTATTGGAAAATTTACCACTTCAAAGGAAAAGTTTTTTGTCGGTTGAGGATCTGACAGGTTCAAATAAAGTTACAAGTTTCCTTGTTGGAACGGCAAACTATATTTTTGTAGGTTCTACATCAATTAGAAATATTATGTTAGGTTGTGAAAAGGAGTCTGAATTCAGTTTTGTGTAAAAGGAAACAATTTAAAAAGTCTTTTTTTTTATTGTACTTATTTTTAATTTTAAAATTAGTTCGACAAAATTTATTGTTAAATAGTAAACAATTTTCACTACAAAATAATTACAGAATAATAATGTTTGAAAGTCTTGAGAAATAAATACATCAAATAAATAATTCTCTATATTATTATGCATCAATAGGTATACTTGGGTACATGTTTCTTCGACAAAAGTACTTAAAAAATACTACTTCATAAAAATGTATTATCTCTCTTCAGAAATGCTATATTGAATAATTTTTCAATAAAACTAGGCAAATCTAATAAAACCTGATTAGTTGGCATTAAGGTGCAATCATTTTGTGAACAGTTTTGGTGCGTGTTGTAATAAAAATTAGTTTAATCTGTTTAACCAAAAATTCATTACACATCTAAGAAGAATAGAGAATGTATCAAAGACGATTTATTTACAAATCTATATATATAAGCCAAATACCACTCACTCACGAAATCTCAAAAAACTACTGAACGGATTGGAACGAAATTTGGTATGTAGCTTCCTCTAGATAATTGCTTTCTAAGAAAGGGTTTAAAAAACTTTGAGTTATTAGGGGTGGTTTGGGGGTCAAAGTTACTAAATCATGATTTCTCCAAAACAACCAAACGGATTAAAATGAAATTTGGTATGAAGCTTCCTCTAGGGCCATAGGTGCTCACTAGGAAAGTGTTTTAAAAAATTCGAAATTTTAGAGGGGTTCGGGGGGATCAAAGTTACTAAATCACGATTTATCTAGAACTAATGAACGGATTGGAATCAAATTTGGTACGTAGCTTCATCTAGGGCCAAAGGTGCTGGCTAAGAAAGAGTTTAAAAAAATTCGAAATCTTAGGGGGGGTTTGGGTGAGTCAAATTTACTTAATCACAATCTCTCCAAAACTACGAAACGGATTAAAATGAAATTTGGTATGAAGCTTCCTCTACGGCCATAGGTGCTCACTAGGAAAGGGTTTTAAAAAATTCTAAATTTTAGAGGGGTTTGGGGGGATCAAAGTTACTAAATCACGATTTATCTAGAACTAATGAACTGATTGGAATGAAATTTGGTATGTAGCTTCCTCTAGGTCAATAGGTGCTCGCTAAGAAAGGGTTTAAAATAATTCGAAATTTTAGGGGGTGTGGGAGGTCAAAGTTACTTAACGTCCAGATAAAAATACACAGTATAATATATTTGCAAATATATTTGTCAAACATTTTGTTTGACACCCTAATTAATATAAAAAATACCGAAAATGCTAAAAACTCGTTCGCTACAAAGGTTACCACACAGACCATCTCATCAAGCTTACATACTTAACTTCAGTGGATATCTGACCTCTGCCCGGGCAACATGTGGACATTGTCTTATAATTATATGTACGTTGTGTGTTTCGTGTTTTCGTTTGTGTTAAGTGTTTTTGCGACAACCTCAATATTTAGTGACTTGGTTTTATTAATTTGAATTTTAAATGTGTTATAATATTTGTGTGACCGGATGATGGTGTAAACCGAAACCGCGGTCGTCACTATAGTAACTAACTATAGACGTCAAACATTTAAATTTATACCTAATTTATTGTCATTATTATAATATATTTATTGATATATTTTTTTGATTAATATACATTTCTTTGATTTCTCTTACGATCCATGCAAATCCGGATCGGGTCATCTATCTATATATTTCGCTTCTCCGATCTATATATTTATCATCATATCTAATGAACGATTTGGCTAAACATGGTGAAATCTCAAACAATATATTATGCTATTTATGAGATAGATATTCCAATTAAACAAAATATTGTACAGTTATAAGTCTTAAGAATTTTTTTTTAAGGGTTCAAAATATTGGTAAATTGGATGTTTTATTTTACTTACTACAGACTGATCACGATTTCTTAAAATGTACATAGCCTTGAAACAAGAAACCTGGCACAAATAACTGTACCTTGCCCCTCCCACCCTTCCCTCGCTTTCACTTTCCTACTCACTGACCACAAGGCACTGGTGCATTAGTTATGCTTATCATTTTAATGTTCTCATTCCTCTAAACAATTCTGTTACTGGTACTGCCGTTCCCTCTTATATTGCAGAGGATAGCATCGGAGAAATTGGGCAGCTCTCAGACAATGATCTCCAAAACCCTCAGTGTCCGTCGACATGACCGTTTTTGTCATCTGATACTGTTGAGTCAGATCATTGTTCCATTGTTCAAACCACCCAGAAACGTGGGGAAAACGGCGAAAACGTTGTTCTAATAATAATCATGCTAAAGCACATAGGGAGTCTGTCAAAAGATAAAAAAAAAAATCCTGCCGTGAATCGTGAGGCTTCCACAAAGTACATTCAACAAAATCCCTAGCTCAAAATGGCTACCGTTTAAAAATACAGTTCTAAAAGATGTCACATGAAGGTACTTCCTTGGTTTGAAAAATCACTGTCAGGGTTTCACTGCAACTGCAACACCGATTATCACAAAGACAAAACAGTTGAACTAGGTCCTATGACGACATATAAATGGTGTACAGCTATGAAGTGGTATAAATGACATGGTTTGGAATATACGATTGATATCCTTATGACACACAAAATTCGCATTTATTTTACCAAAATCGTTATGCAATAGTGAAGCATTGCCGGGTCAGCTAGTATAATATATATGGATATTTAATTTAAGTCTTAAAAGACTTATATAATTTGTAGAAGTAAAAATGCAGATTAATTAAATTTGAAGAAACTATTGTATTAGACAGATTTAGTTTTGCTCAGTTTAAAATGTCATTAATACAAATAATTTTATAAACGAAATAGGTTCTTTTCGCAACAGACCCATGCTAATTCTGGATAGTTAAAACTATTGTGAAATACATTTAGTAAAGAATTCACTCCTACTATTCGAACATAGTTTAATGTTTTCTACTACGTCGTTATAATGCCTCAATTACCTATTAGGGTTAATATGTGAAAAAATAACCAAATAAAGGACATTAAATTAAAATGAAAAGCGAGCTAGGCTCAAAGTCCTAAAAAGTGTTTTTAATATTCCAACTAAAAAATAAGAGTGGAAAGATTACAAATATAATATGTAATTGTAATTTAAGAGCATAATAATCTTTGATCTAGAAAAGCTTCTTTCAAAAGTCAGTCTGCTACAAATCTTGCAGAAACTAATCTAACTTTTAATTAAATCATCCGAGATAAGACAAACATACAAAGTAAAACTTTAAGTAAGTAATAAATTGTCAGTAACTCTAAAGATAAGAAGACGAGAAAATCTCTACTGTTCAGTGCTGATGTTCACACTTCATGAGCTTATAACAACTGACCATAAAACAGCTTTACCAATAAATCATAACAAACTAAACATTATAATCAATTGTATGTTTATATTTGTGCATGTTTAAATAATGCATTGATATAGTATGATTTTTTTTAATTTATTAATTACGAGCTAACAATTTTATTTTGGACACAGAAAAGCTTATATCTGATATTATTAACTTTGTAATCTGCTACATCAATGTAATAATTCACCACAAATTAATATAAGGGATCCTTTGATCCTATAATATTCTTATATCTATGTTATAATTATTTACTTATTACGAAAAACTAATAATGCCAGTTAGGTTATTTAAGCATTTATTTACAAATTATTAAATTTACCTAGATTGTTCAATATGTAAATTATTTATAAACATACTTAAGATTTTAAGTATTTGTTTTACTAAATGTCTCAATTAATATGACAATCAAACTGCTTACATAAATTCATTCTTTATTTGCGACATAGAGCAAAACACAAAATGTAACATAATACGCTACACCTTAGTTTAATACTGTCTACTGACCATGAAAACAATATTTGTTTTTTTAGTAATTTTTTAGTTGAACTTGATTCTATTTCCAGACCAACCCAGATAACTTTTTTTGTAGTCAAAATTATAGAATAGCTTGGACCAGATTAGGTTGACTCACGTGGCAAGGACTTCAACCAGCCATCCGTCCTGTAAATTATTTTAATAGACTAAAAACCAACAAATGCTCTTATCAATATAACCTTCTAAATAATCAATATTTTGTAGAAATGTAAACATTTGTAAGTCGAATGAAAGGGTGTGATACATGCAAACGTACAATAGAGTATCGTACGATCAACAAATTTCGTATTAGCTTTAGTTTACCTGTAGAGTGTGAGGTACTCTAAGATAACATTAAGTTAAAAAAAATTAGCTTTTTATATTGTGAATTAGTTTATGGCATCAATTTATTTAGCTGTACTATACTGTTAATTTTTTAGTAAGATTGTTATGGCAAAGAATGCGCACCAGAGAAACATTTCTTTCTGAAAATGTAGCTATCGGAAGCAAGATTTTTAACCGTAATTAACATATGTATATATTTTTTCACACTCTAACGACAGTATTTGAGTACCGATTTTATTCAAATTTGGTACTTACGTTAGTTGCCTTTTCGAATTCGTTACCAAAAAATACAACAACCAGAAACTAAATTTTTATTATATAAAGTATATATAATTATATGGGTCCCCACTCTAACGTCAGTATTTTAAGTCCTATTTAGTTCAAATTTTATACACACTTTAGTTGTCTACTTCGCTTTTACAACTGAGTTAGCCAATATAAACCGGAAGCACGTTTTATGACAGGAAATATATATTTTTTTAGTTTTATCTAAACAAGTACATGTAGGATAATATCATGCACATTTTATTTTTTGCACGACCTTATAGCTCACTTGGTTCCACCAAAATCGATCAAAACGTAAAATACCATAAAAGTAACCGGTACACGTGAGTTAATTTACCTAGGGGCACCTTCTGACCTGAGGCCGACTGCCGAGTTCTTACGCTGCCAGCGAATCAAAGCAGTCTTTAACCCGAGGCCGCAAGGATCGAAGTTCAAACTGTACGAGGTTTTCAGTAGTGGATGAAACAAAGGAACACGTGAGTCGAAGCTGGAGGCTTAGGTGCAAACAAATTCTACTAATATATTTCGTACACACAGAAGCAGCTATTCAGTGATGTCGTAAGCAAATCAATTCCCCAAATAGATGATTGAAACCCTATTAAATATAAAACTTAATTTTGGATATTAGCTCAACTCATGTCAGCGGTTTAGCTGCGTGGTCAAATTATTTAAGTTCTGAAGTTCTTTCTCAATTTATAAATATACTGGAGCACATGATTGTTTTTAAACAAATAGTTTCCTATATTACGGCATCCCATTCAAATGTAATCATTTATGGGACTATATATTATCCTAAACATTTTAATAAATTTTAAATAATGTAGAATATACTTTATGTTTGTACGATCTAAATATTTAAATTCAATTGTAAATAAATAAAAATATCAAATGTAACATAATTTGTACTACATCACCGTACTTTACATACATTTATTTCAATTACTTCTACAAATAAATCTTCTTATCTCCTACTTATTTTATAGACAATTGTAATTGTTTCTTTATAAATTGTTCTCTATAAAAGAGTATAAAAGAAAGTAACCGTTGGTATTGCTTTTTCTAATGAGAGATTACGACCGTTTTATCATGTCAATGTATGTATTGCAAGCAGTAATTTAACTTTTGCATTCAGTAATTTCCTCAATGTGTACTCTTCGTTAACGTATCTGCAGTCTCTGAGGTGGACTAATATGTTTAGGAAATTCTCAGTGCAAACGTTCAAGGCAAACAAGCTTAGTTATGAATGTGGATTTTTCATTAGTGCTACAATAAATTTAGTTAGTTTTAGAACCAGTAATTAGATTAAGTAGTTTTCAAAGTAATTTGATTGCATTGAGTAATTCGTATAGACGAAACCAACCAATACCTTATTCACTAACATTGCACTTCAAATATAATACTATATTTAAGTGATTTCGAATTAATAATATTTTAGGGAATTAAATTAATGTCGGTAGTATCATATTATACTGTCTAAAAATTGTATTACAACATAAAATAAATGCAATGTTATTTTTCTATTATTTATGATAATATTATATCTTTATTTCACATAATATGAAATATTGACTACTCTCTGATATCACCCATCTTCTAGCAAGGTAGAAATAATATATTAATATAAAATTAAAACATTATTATTAATTGTAAATCTATTTGAGTACACTTTATGAAATTTTATCAATAATATTATACTTGATAGAATAAACTTTGAACACAATATCTCAAAACTAATACGTTTATTATTTCAAACACGTTTCAACAACAAAGTCACCATCTTCAGTGATGCACGTACTACAATAGTCAAACTATAACAAAATTACTTGTTGTAAATGTAATAAAAGTAAAATTACTTTTGCTATATTAATCATTGTTTCACGTATTATTCAATAAATATTAGTTATTTTTATAATACTTAAATAAAGTTAGACTTATTAATATTTTTATTTTCATTTTAGCGAATTATATTACTTTAATGACGGTAGTATCATATTTATATTGTCTAAAAATTGTATTACAACATAAAATAACTGCATTGATATTTTTCTATTTATGATAATATTATATCTTTATTTCGCTTAAAAGTTAAGAAAATAGGCTGTAAGCACTGCTGGAATATTATAAAGAAAGAAATATAAAAAAGTACTTTTCTGGCTGAATATTTATCATATCAACCCCCCCCCCCCCCCCCTTTTGTATTGTGTTTGTGCAATTAATACAGAAACTATAAGAATCCCATGTTAAAAAATTCAGCCCAGTTTTATTTGAATTTGACGAGGTTGCCACGGCGTTCACTAGGTAGCGGAAGCGCCACTGACGCCGCCGTGCCTGTGCTAGAGAGAGACAGAGAATGGCACTCAGAGAGAATGAACGCGTTGGCCCAGCTGCTACTAGGGAAATACACAATTTCTCTCTTCCTTGTCCAAGGCAACGAGTTTCCATTTGTTTGTAGCTATAATATTTTAAGTATAGGCCTACATAATATAATTTGAATTTTTCCGGCTAATAAATTAATGTATAACTACCCATAAAACATTAATCACAACATTATTTTCAAAATGCAAATGAAAATTATCAGAATATTGGTAAAAGTACTGTCAACATATTATAATAATAATTTTGAAAATACACCATCATACATGAGCATAAAACTTTAATAAATTGTTTTTTGTAATTAATAAAATATAATTTAAAAAACAAGTTATAAATTATCTCTTTAAAAAAAGTTTTTATTCTGTTGAAGAGTATTTACATTATTGATGAGTTATCTGAATCCTACTAATATTATAAATGTGAAAGTTTGTATGTTTGTTTATTTGTTTGTTTGACTGAATGGTACTGGATTGATTTGAATGAAATTTGGCACACATATAGATTATTACCTGGAATGAGACATAGGATATAAATCATTTTAATTTAAGGGTTGAAACAACCCGTAAAACAATAAATATTTATTATTATACATCCATTAAGACTGGAAAGATGGAATTTGGTACATTTATTTCTTACAAGGTACATATAAAATGTAAACTATATTTGCATTTTACACTGTGCTGCTAAGGGGTGAAATTGTAATAACAACCCCTGAAACAATACAAATTAATTATTATACTTCCCATAAAGCTAGAGAGCTGGAAATTGTTACATTCATTTCTTAAATTATATATATATAAAAAGTAAACCATATTTGTATTTTTCAGTGTGCTGCTAAGGGGTGAAAATGAGATAACAACCCCTAAAACAATACAAATTAATTATTATACTTCTCATAAAGCTAGAGAACTGGTAATTTGTACATTTATTTCTTACAAGGTACATACAAAATGTAAACTATATTTGCATTTTACACTGTTCTACTAAGGGGTGACATTGTAATAACAACCCCTAAAACAATACAAATGAATTATTATACTTTCCATAAAGCTAGAGAGCTGGAAATTGGTACATTTATTTCTTATAACGATAGTATTCGTAAGCGTATTGTTTTTTCACAAAAATCGTCAGTATCTCGAAAACAGTGTGTTCTAGAGCATTTTTGACGATTCTCGACCCCTCTTTAGGAAGTACCATCTTTGCCAGTTATGGTCTATACAACGGTAAAGTGTATGTGCTATTGGGGGCTCTCTCCCCCCTCCCCCAAGCCGAATTTTGACTTCTACAAATTGGATAAAATAATTGAGAGACGGGTCAAAACAAATGTTTTTTATGCAAAAAACACGTTTTATTCCGTTAGCTTCGATTATATTGCAATGATTTGAAGCTTTTTCATTGTTTTTTCACAAAAATCGTCAATATCTCGAAAACGGTGTGTTCTAGAGCATTTTGACGATTTTCGACCACTCTTTAGGAAGCACCATCTTTGCCAGTTATGGGCTATACAACGGTAAAGTGTACATGCCCCTGGGGGATCCCCCCCCCCCCCCCAAGTCGAATTTTTACAAATTGGGTAAAATAAGTGAGTGACGAGTCAAAACATGTTTTTTAATGAAAAACACGTTATTCCGTCAGAGGTTTTTGACAATTCTCGACCACTCTTTAAGTGACACGTAAATATATACATTTTTACCTCCATTTGTTACAATTTGTCAACATTTACCATCAGACTGATTGTATTATACTTCTGCTTACACCATGATATATTCCCGTGCGAAGAACGGGTACAACAACTACAATATGCCTATAATTTGATAGAGTTTGGTATTTTGATAAAAAATATAATATTTAAATAACAAAAATATCACAAATATGCCTACAGTTATATAAAATCATATCTAAATAATCTTTATAATTGTACACATTTACCAAATTAAAAATCTCCTCAACATAGTAATGTATGCCTACATAAAGTTATTAATTTTTAAATAGTATTTTTTAAATTATTAATTTCTGACAACTAAATGCATTCTTTGTCTTCAACAACAATCGTTTAACATTGGCCTAGGCCGATTTCAGTATTTCTAGGTTATTAAAATGTAAAAAAAATAATAATTAAGGTTTTATCATAGATTACGATTCATACATGGGTAATCCTACATAAATTGACACGCAAGCTGTCACTTTAACAGTCACACGTGTAATTTTGTTGTATGTTAAACAGTCAATTATATTTAAAATATTTCAATGTGAAAATTGAATAATAAAGGTTTTATCATAGAGTATGATTTATCCATGGGCAATCCTAAAATATTTTAATGTAAAGTTTTTAATAATAAAGGTTTTAACAAAGAATATGGTTTAGTCATGGAAAACTTTAAAATCCATCCATGCTCGGATTCAGGGGTTGGGAAAAGGGGGCAATTGCCCCTCCCGAACTCCTAAAAAAAATGTTGCGTGTCTTGTTACATTCTGATTTCTACCGGAAAAAGCGCGAGATTAACGCATAGAAAAATCGATCGGGAAAGCAATCGGTTTCCAAGTTTTTTTCTTGCGTATTGAAGTTGAATCGGTTAGGTCCACCGTTCTGCACTGAAAAAACTCTAACCGTACTGTAAAGTTAAAATTAATGTTAACAGTTTTTCTGTCATGGTAACATTTATAATGCCATGGTTACTTTAGAGCTTGAAATATTTGCATTGCTGTAAGGTTTTTTTAATGTTGAGTTTTACTGTAAACTCTAATGTAGTAAAATGTCATAGTTAATTTAATATACGTAAAGGCGATGATTGTAGTCACTAAATTAGTTAATGTAACTATAAGGTAAATCTAACGTAATATACAACTAAAAAACGGAATGAAAACAATATCTTAATATGTTCACAATGTTAGCTTATTACAAGGCATAAAGGCAGTTATTTATGCAGTGAACTGGGTTACATCCGATGTACATCCTTAAAGACGGTAGCCTTTTCCTGTTTTAGAGTTACCCTGTCCACAATTACAGTTTCTCACGTTTTTACGATATTCGAATTCAGTTTCTCTTCAGTACTCGGTAGACTAACAAGTAACAACAAAGACCACATCAAACAGCTATAACTAAACTGCTTCGTTTTCGATCTTCTTGTTTTTCAACATACATGGATCTTTATACATACATGTAGAAGCTTTGTTGACGTCATGGGGATTCCAAAATTATATTACAATTTTTAAAGGTAAGTTCAGGTAAATACATAAGTTAATACAGTATTATAATTAGATGCAGTAATTTTAAAACTACCATAATAAATACGGTATATATTCAATGTTAAAATTTCATTACAGGTTAGGGGAGGTTGCCTGAAGTTATACATAACTTTGTCATACTATTTTAAAGATATATAACTAATCTATTTTCTATATATTTTAAATTATTGTTTTAATAATCATTCTAGTAAATATTTAAAATTCATTTTAGTAATCTATTTACACATAATTAGTTTATTATCAAATAATATACTTTCATTTCAGAAAATGAAATAGATATACTTGCCCTATCCAATATGGAGGAAATCCATGTAAAGGAACTTATTTTTTAGTACCTAACTTCCATTTAACTGATTTAACATTACTACATACAACTACAGACAATTCATTCATATTATATCTTTTCAAGTAAAAATATAAGGCTCAAAGAAAGAAAATTAACAAAATAACATAATTGTTAATTTATATACGTCAGGCATTTCGCTAAAATATTTATTAATAACAACTACATCTTACAACAAATTAACGATTTGTTAAAAAACATATTCTAAAGGATTCAGTTTGGTTGTTTAGCTGTTTAAAAATGTGTGAATGAATTTTTAATATGTAGGAGTGGTTTTTAAGAAGTACTTTTCCATTAAAGCCTCAGTTAGACTGCCAATGGCATCAGTCAATTAACATGAATTGTTTTAGGAATTTTCACATTTGAAATGACAGAGCCTTATTTTATTATTTTGTAAATATTTTGATGTATTTCAAAAACCTAAAAATAGCATATACAAATATTTGGATAATGAATTTTGATTAATTTTATCAGAACTAATTATTCTGATATTTAAAATACTTTATGTATTTAAAATAATTTACGATGTTTACGAGTATTGATCAACCCTTGTTAACTAATTATTAAAACTAAGAATGTTTTTTACTAACAAAAAAGTTACTTCAACCTAGCTTAACTACTACTCAAGATAATAAATATCCATCTTCGCTGGAAAATGTCACAGTAATTAATTAAATTAAAAGTAATGAACTCATTATCAAATACGGTAGCTTTAAACATAAAATTTAGGTTAACATTTTTAAAAGTTGTAATTTAAAGCTTGAATTCTTTATTTTAAGATACAGTAAAAATGTTATGTCCTTAACTATGTAAATAACTACATACATTAATAACTATGTATATTATATAATATATTTTATAGTTATCTTACACTTAATTTTTATTTTTTCCAGAACTCTTACTATGTACCTCTTCTAACTGGAGGACCTCGACAGTTAGGTATGCAGAGGAAAGCTTGTCGACAAATTTCGAAATAAAATATCGGAGTTAAGAAAAGCTGTTTCTGTTGTGACAAAAATAACTATTGTTACAATAAACAAACTATATAGTAATTACAATCTTAACTCCTAGTGTTAGAACTTTATTAGTATGAAGTTTACCACTACATCAACTAACCTTGCAAGGACGTTTGTTATACCGAAACACTCAGAGCAATTACTCTTATGATTACAATAACTAATATGAGTGTAATATTTTGTAGATGTATTGCCTAATTTTATTATTTTTGTGACAATAACAACTAACTTACCAGTAAAGGAACACTACAATATTAAACACTCTACCTAATGTTATAACTACATTAGTTTATATAATTACTACTACATTAACTAGCCTTGCGACATAGTAAGTAGTGTCTTAATGTCATAGAAACATTAGGCTTACTGTTGAACTTACATTTGCTGCTAAGTTAATAACATTGCTATAATATCAAGAGATCAACAGTAGCTTACTTTAACAGTAAAGCTAACTACACCCTGCTGACCCGTAAAGAAATATTTCTTTTACCGCAACATTAATTGTGTTGCTGCAAGGATAGAGTTTTTTCAGTGTGACGATGAATTGCGCACGTCGCGTCTTGCTTCGTTTTCGGCTTAAGTAACTTTTATAGTAAAATTTCTAATCTATGGCTTTCTTAGCTCTTTTAGCTAGTTGTTTACTTTAAAAACAGATCAAGTTTTCTAATTCGTTGTTGTACTTTAGTTGTATTTTTGTTTGATATTTTATTGAGACATAGTTTTGAACTAATATGAAACGAACTTCAAAACTAACATCTTTCTATAAAAAAAAACAAAAAAAAAAAAAACAGAAGACATCAATCCCTCTTTATTCTGACACAGTTGTACACGTAGGCCTACATATATATAGGCGATAGGCCTATATGTACGTAGGCCTACCTTAATCAAATTAAGCACGAGTTTTATTTTTAATGTTTTGTCCAAATAAAAAATCCTTTTGTTAGTTCAGCATTTAACTTTACGTAATTCTAAATTAAAACTATTAAAAAGTTAATAATGAACAATGAAGGATAGTAATAAATAAAATATTATATTGTAGGCGTGTAGGCCTACGCAGGTTTTAATTTGTGAATAAAATTGAAATCCGAAATAGATTTGTTGAATTTCATTAAAGTCAAAAGTATTGTATGCTAAACAAATATTGTTCTCACTCGTAATATGGTTATAGGTGATAAGTTACAATGTCACATCATCTGACTTCTATTTTCTTTTTCTTACTCGTTTCGGGGCTTAGGCCTATGTCCTAAAATCAGAACTTCACTCATTAGAGGTCGACGCAAAAAGTAATATTGTTTCGTAAAAAGTGTAATATTTTTTACATATTTAATACAAGTGAGAGTAAGATCTCAAGCAAACAATCAAAATCGCGGTGTACAAAGGCCGATGACAAGCCAAAGTTTTTAGACATCAATAAATAAAAAAAATAAGATATTAACAAGTAAAACATTGTTGACAACCAGAATATTTCCATTCAAATTTCAATGATTTGTTTTAACATTTTTTATATTTTGTGGGCCCCCCCCCCCCCCCCAATACCAGTTATTTTGTATACCTGGGAAGTATTGCCCCCTCCCAGATGAGGTCTTGGATCCGAAACTGAATCCATCACCCATAACTGTCGCATGAAACTGCTTCCGTCTTATATAGTTTTCTAGCAAATTTAAGCCTATGTGCTATGGACGAATATGTGCGTACGCTTTAAAATATTAGTAATTATTACGTAGAAAGGTTAAAAAATAAAAAATAAATGATTTCTACTAATTTAGACTATAAATATAAAAAAATAAAAGGTCAGCTAATAGCATAGGAAATACGAACTTTGCTTAGCAGTGAATGTGTTAAGGATGAGGTAAACATCCACTAACATATTGAACATCCTCCATCACCTGAGCTACCGGTATGTATTTTAAATGCACAAGTATTTACAGGCATTCTTAACCAGTTCAAAACTATATATATAAAAACCCAAATACCACTCACTGACTGACTGACTCACTCATCACGAT
>JAGFPH010004077.1:17979-28020 GCA_018207615.1 Philaenus spumarius
TTAGCAAGTCTAATTAGCGCCTTGCGACTGGCTAATTTCCGTCGCAAATTCCCCCTTTTAATAAAACTGATTTATTTGTTTTTCTAACTTGAGAAATCTGTTTTACTTTAACTCAAAAGTTTTCCTATTTCTAATTGTTGATGTAACATTCTAATCTTAACAAATTTACATATTAATTTACCTTGGGTTAGACCTTCTTCCCCATCAGTCTGTATTCTATTACCTAACATTGATTATTACACACATATTTATTTACACTTTATATCTGAAGAAATTCCACTGCTGCTGGAATAATAAGACAATTTTAATACATTACATAATTATGAGTTATTTGATATTAATTGAATTGAACTGCTTATATATTTACTAATTACTTAACTACCTAACTGTACCAAATTATCAAGTAGGATTATGCCCTTAAACTATTCCCAATTAGTTTGAAAATCTCACACTGGTAAATAATTTTTTGGTAACAGAAAAATACTAGACTTTCACGACTCTGCTCGTTTCCCTCTTTATTGACTCGTCGGCAGGAAGTAATTATTTGCTTAGCCGATGTCCTTTTTAATCGAATTTCATTCATACTGCTTAATGGATCTTCCTTCTCTGTCGCACTCATTGGTTTCCTGGGTGAACGTACTTTGTTTATTTACTTTAGCCGAGATCGAAGGAATCCTGTTATATTCCAATATTCTCTCGACAATTGTATTGATTTTTTGAATTTGACCTAGTGCGGAGTTTCAGGTCATCACCCTCCTTTCAAATCAGCTGATCGATGTAGTTCGCTTATGTTATTTAACTCACTGTATTTCCTTCAATTTTTTTCCGATTTCGGCGATTTAAATTTCTACTTATTTCTAATTCTATGGTTATTTCTTATATCTATTTACAACTTATAATCTATTAAATATTTACACTTTATTATTTATTATGGTTCGATGTACTGTTTTATGTCTCTTACGTCATATACACCTTTCGATCTTCGTGTTTCCGGGTCGTATACTTCGTATGATTTCCGGCCTATGATATTTCTAATCTCATAAGGTCCACCATATATGAGCATTAACTTTTCAGTCTCCTGTCTCTCAGCGCTGGCTCTATTTCCTTTTATTATTAAGACTTTGTCGCCAATTTGAAATCGCGTTTCCCTTATATTTCTGTTTTTCTTCTCTGCTCGCCGATTTCCTTTGTTTATTATCCTTTCCATTTATTTCTAATTTGTATGTACAACGTATTATCGTGCATTCTGTATTTGTTAAATTGATCTATGTTATTTATAATATTACTTAGGACTTCATCTGCCTGTTGTTCGGCTCGAAAGTTTTGCATTATTCGTTCAAAATTCGCAGTTTTGTTTATCTTGATCTGGTTTATCTTAATACGAGTCGGGTTGTGTTTTTTCTTGGCTTCTTCGCCCTCGTACATCCTGCTTACGATATCGCACGGAATGTTCTCTTTTCCTGGACAATGTACTATGTTCGCGTTGTACTCTTGTATTGCCAGTATCCAACGCGTCAACCGGGCGTTTGCAAAGCTACAGGTTCGTAGAAACTTTAGTGCTTTATTGTCTGTGACAATGGTCAGTGGTGCACCCAAAATCAAAGGCCTAAACTTTTTTAAACCATGTACGATGGCTAGTTTTCCTTTTCGCAAATAGTGTAAAAGCATTCTGCCTGCTTTAAAGTTCTGCTCACAAACCCTATCACCTGCATTTGTCCCTGACTGTCTATTTGATATAGCTGGCTCGCAATGGCATAATCACTTGCATCTGTTTATAAATATGTGCCCTGGTTCTCTACTGGGTGTACAATAGTTACTGCCTCCTCAAACAGCCCTTTCACTCTGTTAAAAGCAACTTCCATGTCGTCATTCCATTTCCACGACACATCTTTCCTTAATAATGCTAATAATGGTTTTTTTGCCTCAGCATATTTAAGACTAAACCTCGAATAATAATTGACAAACCCTAAGAATGATTGCAATTTCTTTTTGCTTGTCGGTCTCGGAAAATCCCTTATCGCTTGTAACTTCTCCGGATCCGTACTAACCCCTTCTTTGGAAAATATATAACCTAGAAATTTGACTTTTTCCTGGCAACATAACGTTTTCGTCGGATTTATCGTAATATTCCCCTCTTTAAATTTTTTAAAAATAACTTCTAGATGTTCCAAATGTTGTTCGTATGTCTCAGAAATACACAATAAATCGTCCACATATCCTAAGGTAAAATCATCCACTTCCTTCCCTAAGGTCATGTCTATAGTCCTAACCAATCCAGCTAAAGAGCTCTGGAGCCCGAATGGAATAACTTTGAAATTATAGACCTTGTTGTTATATAGAAATCCCGTATACTTTTTGGATTCTTCGTCTAAAGGAACTTGCCAGAAACTCGTCGTTAAATCAAACTTAGTTATGAATTTTTTGTTCCTTCCCTTTTGTAATATTTCTTGTATAAGGGGTGCACTTTCGTAATCCGGTTCTACAATTTGATTCAACCTACGAGCATCTAAACATAATCTTATCGTTCCATTCGGCTTCATCACTACTACCATAGGATTAATATATGCCGTTCTTGAACGTTCTATAATGTCCAATTCTAGCATTCGGTCTAGTTCTTCTTGGACCTGTTTTCTGTAATTAATCGGTATAGGATAGTTTCTATTGACATATGTGGCGTCTTCTGTTACCCTTAAAGTGTGCACATATCGGTTCGACCTTCCTGGAATCTCACTAAAAACCTCACTATATTTATTCATCAACTCTAATATTTTCGTTTCTTGTTTCTTATCCAATATACTGTTAACCAAACACGTTTTTAGCGCTTCCTTTTTTAGGCCTATCTTTCCTAAGTTTACTTGTCGCCTCGCCTTCAGCTTCACCTTAGGTTTTCCTCCTAATTTGTTTCTTCTTCCCTTGGTTATTTTCCCCCATTTATTTCTTCTACTTAGTTTTCTCTTGAATGGCTGGTTGATTATTTGTATTTGTTTATTTTTGTTTCTTTTATTTATTGGCTTATCTCCTAATTTTCTTAATTCCTTGCTTTCTTCTGCCTCCCGGACCTTTTGTGTTAGCTCCTTTCTGTTAAGTCGTATCTTTTTCATCGCACTTAACTCCCCGGACTCGAGTATCTTTTTCATCTCTTGCCCCTTAACTAAAATTTGGCTGCTCTGCTCTTTTTCCGCTAGTAACACCTCCTTTAATTTTAGCTGTGGATTACATCTTATTTCTTTCTTAGATTCCAATCCCCTAACACTCATTCCCCTCCTTTCTCCTTCGTCTCGCCTGTCTCCTTCGGTTTTTTCCCTTTCTGCTCCCTGGACACGTCCTTTTTCTTTGTATATTTTATTTATCTGTTTGTTTTGATTTTTGTAATTTATGTTAAAGCTTACTTTAATTTCTTCTCCCTTTATTTGTAACGTTATAAATTTATGCTCTAAATTTATGATTGCTTTTAGTTTATTTAATAAATTGCAACCCATTATGGCTTTTGTTGACAATTTAGGTACTATTAAGAAAATGCCGTTTACTAATTTTCCTCCTATGTTTAACGGTATCATTGCCTGCTTTGCTACTTTTTGCCGCCTATTTTTGATTGCTGTTACGACCTCAACGTTTGTTACAGGTAGCTCCATAAATTTGCATCCTTTCGTTTTTAAATATTCTACATATTCTGATTGTATGCAAGAGTATGCAGCACCCGTGTCGATTTCTAAGTTTAACTCTTCTTCGTTAATTTTTATTTCTATTTCAGGGCATTTTATTTCCTCCTTTTGTAGTTCTATGTTAATAGGCTCTTGCAATAATTCCTCCCGTATATCGAACGCAATATTTTTGAGTTGAAATTGTAACCGACTTTCTTTTTGAAAATTTAAATTTAATTTTTTAAGGTTTTGTTTAACTTTTTGGCTTTTTTCTTCGGTCCCTGATTCCTGATTCGTTGTCAATTTCCTTTTTCCGTGTTCTTCTAATGTTGGGACCGGACGCACTAGTTTTTTGGACTAGGTTTTGGAACGTTGGTATTAAAAGGACTAGGTTTTTTCGGATATTGGGTTTGGCTAGTACTAGGTTGGTTCCCATAGGATTTCTGGTTAGGGTTCTTAGGATGGTTTTGAGAGTCCGCGGTCCTTGTCGGTTGTCTTTCGAAATTTCCGTAATTTCTTGGTCCGTCGTGTCTAACATCTCTTCTGCCTTCCCTTTCCATTGCCTCGAATGCCCTTAAAAGCTCGATAGCCTCTTCGAAGCTTTCGCTAGGCTTGCCTACGCTCGCAACCCTTATACGATTGTCAAAATGCCTTAAAATTCTGTTTATTATAAACTTTTCAGGAATTGGTGGATTAAGATGTGTAGCTTTAGTTACCATTTTACAAAAGTAATCGACTCTGGACATGGGTCCTTGGTCGTTATATTTTCCGTTTTCTATTAAGTTACGCAATGTTTGTTGCGCCTGGTATCCCCAAAAGTTTTCCACAAATTTCACCCTAAACTCTGAGTAATTTGTGCTGTATCGTTTTACGATTCCCCACCAGTCTAACACTGCCCCTTTTAAATATCTCTCTATTATTTTTAATTTTTCTTCGTCGTCTAATGTAGGATCTATCTCGGAAAAGTGCTCTTCCATGTCCTTTATGAACTTCATAGGGCTTTCCCTGGGTGTTCCCCAAAATTCCGAAATTTTTTGCTCCCCTTGGTTCGCATTTACATACACGACTCTTTTTTCTGCTCCCCCTACAAATCTATTTGTGTCTATTTCTCTAACCTTTCTTTCCAACACTTTCCCTGTCGTTTCTAACTTTTTCTCGCTAGTTTTTACTGCTTCTACTTCGACACTAACTGTGGCTATCTTACTACTATTTAAACTTTCCGCTTCTTTGAGTTTGTCTATTTCCTCCCTTACTTCCACTATCGCTACTTCACATTGATCTACTCTGCCCTGGATTAATTCTATCCCTTTATTTAAATCATTTTTTAATCCGCCTACAGCTAACAATATTTCTTCGCGACTTTCTCTTTCCCTTTCTTCGCGCTCTTTCTCTTTCGCTAATTCTCTTTCTTCGCGTTCTTTCTCTTTCGCCAATTCTCTTTCTTCGCGCTCTTTCTCTTTCGCTAACCGTTCTTGTCGTTCCGCCTCTCGTTCGCGTTTCTCGGCTAACTCTTTTTCTTCGCGTTCTTTCTTTTCTGCTAAACGTTCTTGTCTTTCGGCCGACATTAATTTCAACATTTTTTGAATATCCGCCTCCTCTTTTTTCGGTCCTGTTGCCATTTTTAATTTTTACCTATTTTTAACACACAATTTATTATAATTCACTTAAAATTGCACTGCTTATCTCTAATACATGTATAATTAGGCTAATTGTTTTCTGATCACTTATACCGGTTCGTACGTTATCTCAATGAGAAATAAATCTTTTAATTGTTTAAAATTTTATTTTTCATTCAGCCAACGCGTTGGGCGCCACTTGCCACGCACCAGCCCACTCTCCGACTTTTCCGTTTTCTCGGAATCTCAAGGTTTTGGCCCCACGTTCGGTCGCCACTTGCCCTGCAATACCCACTCTGTACCGGACTTATTTGCCCCTCTTCCTTACCTTTTACCTTTTAGTTAATTTTACTTGAAATTCGGTCAACTTGTACCTGCCCGTATGACCCTTTTTGAGTGGTTGATGCGATGGCAAGAATTGGAAATTGTTTTTCTTTAATTTCCAGTTCTTGTTTTAAAATTTTTAGAAAACTTTTGTTTTGTTTTCTCTTTAGTACACTAGCTCTTTTTCTAACTCCGATCTCGAGGTCGTCCCCGGTGGAGATATACTTGATATGATCAGAAAACACTTTTGCCTTACCTGAATCCTTATAATTAGAGCACTGAATGATTTATGGTATTGTACTAATTTTATAAATGATTTTAGCAACTCTTTCAAGAAATAACCAATTTATTGAACAACATTACTATATCAAATTTACGCTACTGCGTTTTCAACACAAAATACAATGGATAAATTGAATATATATTTACAATTAATTTTTCGTCAATATTTACCACTGTGAGATGTGAGTTAATTATTATTAAAATGATTTTACTTTTCTTATACTTTCCCCTGAATTTACTTTATTTATTTATTAATTTAATTTATTGATTTTTGAATTTATTAAAATTTTCTTAGATTCGAAAGCAACTTGATAATCTGTTACTTACAACAAACAAGATGTTCTGTCTTCGGTTCCCAATCCTGGCGGTGTTGGTCCTCCGGAATCCTCCTAGGTCCAGTTAAGTCCCAATGGCAGTACGGTTTTCGGCCCGTTACTCTTGACCGGAGTTTAGCTAGATAGGTCCTCGTCTCGTTTTTCTTCAAGATTTACTCTCTCTGACTTATGCTGATGACGCCCAATGTCCGCTGTTCTCGCGAGTGTTCCACTGCGATCGTTCCCTCAGCTAGTCTCTTGGAAAGCCCTTCTAGGATCTCTGAAGTACGTGGTGACGGTCTGGTATCTAAAACTGAACTAACTCGACAAGCCTACCGACTTTAGGCTCTCGCCCTTCCCCTACTCGGCAGATTTGTCTCGTTACTGTTTACTTTTGCTCGGCGTGTTCATTCTTGAAAGCAATGCAATTTGGCTTTGAAAATTTCAAACTGCCGTAACTTTCTTGTCCTTGGCCCAATTTTGGTTTTGTTGGTCTCATCTTGTACATGATGACCTTCTGCTCACGTAGCCCTTTGATTTGAAGTCGTACGCCCTTTTTTCGCCGTGTTATTTGCTCCGCAAGTTTTCATTGAATTTTGAAATTTAATTCTGTGAATTTTATCAAATTTGGATTTTTCTTCTTCCTATCCTCTTAGTTTGGTTCCCAAACGAACGAATATGTCTTTGGATTTCTTCTATCTTGTTTGGTTCTCACGCTATGGTTGATTTTCGGAAGCCTAATTTTGCGCTGCCGATTTTTGTGTTTTATTCCCCCCCGATTTTACCTTTCTCACATCTCAGGTGATATTACAATGCACTTAACTATTTTCTAACCTATTTTGCTATTTATTACAAACTATTCTAATTTTTTCTCCCTTTTGTTTAACTTTAAAGTTATTCATTTTTATTATTTAATTCCGTTAATTTTAATTATGATTTTTTGTCTAAACCTTGCATAATTACCTTTTGTTAGTATGTCGATTTTTTCCCCCTTTTCAATTTTTGAATTTAACTTTATTTTTGAAGTTATAGGCCTTTTTATGCAAATTAATGACTTTAAATCCCTTTTTTGTTACTAAGTTATTTTTATTTGGAAATGAATTTGTGCTATTCTTTTATGGGCCTTATTAGGTCTCTATTAGGCCTAATTAGTTTTTTGAATTTATTCGACACAAACAATTTTTCATTTTTTGCTCTTACTTTTTGTGCTATAACTCCTAAATTAATTACTCTATTAAAAAACTTTTTATACTGTTTTATTCGTCCTTTCCCCATCTTTTTAATTAACTAAAATAATATACAACATTTATAATTATCAAAATTTAACATGGTTTTAGATCTGCCTAGCAACAAGTAGAAGCTGACAAACTCTTGCCGTTCTCGACAGGAATTCTCCTGTAACATCTTGTCGATTGAACTTAGTACAATTCATATCGCCTCTGTCTGTTATTTTTCTGATTGATAAAACGTTAAACTAATTTCTTTAATAACTCTGAAACTATTCATATATCATCAAAAACTTATTCTTTCTTTTATTTACGTTTTAATTTACTGATTCTTATGCTGTCTTTAAAATTTATATTCGTTAACTTTTAATGTTTTGTGGTTCTAATTAGCAAGTCTAATTAGCGCCTTGCGACTGGCTAATTTCCGTCGCAACACAATCACCTAAATTATATGTTTAACAAGTTTAGTGAATATTGAGCAATTATTTTGCTTAGTACACGTTTTTAAAGAAGGTATATAATTCCGCGACATTTTCGCCTTTCGACGCATATTAACGCTAATTTTCTCGAAGAGGCATTAAATGAATTTCTTTAAAAAAAATATACAATACACACAATCACCTAAATTATATATTTAGCAAGGTATTTATTTATTTAATGTGACGTTGCAAACGAAATTACTTTATGAAATGTTACCAAGATTATCAAGTAATATTGTCTGCAGTGTTACTTGAATATTCCAAGAAACACATTTACTAACAAAATACATTAAATCAAACATTTTCAGAATGATGAGATATAAATAAATATATAATATATAAATAACAATAAGATTTAAACTTAGAGCACCGGTAATTATTGATAACTCAAAATTTAAAAACAACAAATTTAAAGTAATCCGTTTCAAATTAAAATAAATATTAAAAAAATATTATTTATTTAATGTAAGAGGTGCAAGTGAGATTACTTTATGTTAAAAAGTTACCAAGGTCATCAAGTAATTCTTCTGCAGCTTTAAGTTAAAATGTTTTAAACAAATCTTTACTAGCAAAATGCGCTTAAAATTTTCAGAATAATTAGATATAAATAAATATATAATAAACAAATAATTATTATCAAATTTAAACCTAAAGTAATAAAATTATTGATGACAAAAATAAAAAAATAAAACATATTTTAAGTTAAACTTCTAGACTAAATTAAATTGCACAGTGAAAATCTAAATTTAAATAGTTCAATTGTTAAAATTTAACTATTAAATTAACTATTCCCTAAGGCCTAGGGAAGGAAAATTTCTATAAAGTAGTAAATTTATTTTTTTATATTTTATGCCAGCAGTAATTATTATGTCATGAGCATATCTGCATACCAGCTACTCAATATGAGTAAGTATTTATAACTTGTATGTGTTTTATTTTATAAGTATTACACATGTTTTATTAAACTGCAGTATGGCATTCAAGTATTGGTGGTTTATTGTAATAAATACAATTATTTTCAATAATGTGGCACATTTTGTTCAATTTCGTAATTAGTTTTCAGAAATGTTTCAGAGAATAAAATTAAAAGTATGATAACATTAGTACACTTCATCGGTTTATTACCTACGAATTAGTTAGTTTTATTGTAACCCTGTCTTCTTCTTACATCTATAGACTAATTGTTTACAGTCTACTTATTGCTTTGTGTAGTGTCAATACTAAAACTAAAGAAGAGCGCATCATAAAAATGTTACAGCTTTGATAAGAAATTGAAAATATTATATCAGAGAATACTTATGAGAAGCGTTGGGAATGGAGCAGGAGTTACCACCATGACGTCATCACAGTGGCAGGGACGGGAACGCTTTCCGTGGCGGACTGGTCTAGTCCTTGTATTCTATAGCCCTGGTGTATACAGGCGATGGGACAGTCTATTTTATTCTGTAGTCGCTGGTGAGATGGCAAGGGGTTGGAGGGGAGTGTGCGACACTGGCGCCGACAGCCTGCGCCTCGTTGCGGTCCCCGAGTTAAGCTTGTTTTGGCGCGAATAAAATCGGCTGACTATTCTCCATATACATTGCGCTTCTTATAGTTTCTGTATTCATTGGTTTGTGTCACTCAAAATTGTTTTTATTAACGTCACTCCTTTGGGATTTTGATTTGGCAAGGCGCAAAATGCCAATTCCATTTTGAAAATTGAGAATACCACTTAAAATGTGTTGTTTTAGGTATGGGAACACAATTGCAATCTATTTTTTTTTTAACATTAACTGACATAGTGAACAATCTCAAAAGGGTTTCTTTATAATGACTGTAAGTATTGGTAAGTAAACACCAATACTTGGAACACCAATACCCAATGTCTTTAACATCAGCATCAACAAAATAATTATAATAATATATTATAATATAAATTTTAAATAAATCCATAATAAATGAATCTACAGAAACAGGCCAGACTACCTTTGTATTTCAACAGGAAGTTACAACGGATATACCAGCTTAAATTACTTAAGACACAAATACACAGCTTTGCGTTATTCTGTGTGAATCAACGAGTGCAGACACGCGATAAATACTGCCAAATATGTAAAACTGAAAAGCCAATCGGAACAATATAAAATTCAAATAGACCAATCAAAGGAAAATCCAAATCG
>JAGFPH010004077.1:28030-39910 GCA_018207615.1 Philaenus spumarius
GGAGCCCCCAAAACTTTCAAAGTAACTTTACAAAACCTTACATAACTTCACAGTAGTCTTAATTAAAATTGCAGTAACCTTACATGATAGAGTTGCCCATTCATAAGTCTTACATGACTATAAATTAGGTATAAATTTACCTGTTTGACGTCTATCAATCCTTATTTGTTTACTATAGTGACGACCGCGGTTTTGGCTTTACACCATCATCCGGTCACACAAATATTACAACACATTTAAAATTCAATTTAATAAAACCAAGTCACTCAATATTGAGGTGGTCGCAAAAACAATTAACATAAACGAAAACACGAAACACACAACGTACATATAATTTGTCCACATGTTGCCCGGGCGGAGGTCAGAAATATTTGTGTGACCGGATGATGGTGTAAATCCGAAACCGCGGTCGTCAATATAGTAACAAATAAGGATTGATAGACGTCAAACAGGTAAATGTATACCTAATTTATAGTCATTATTAATAAATCAATCCGTGAGCTATATAACAAAATGGTTCCTTTATGTTTTTTTTTTTTTTTCATAAAAAAGTTAAGGATGGAACCATGCATAATTATTGTGTACATGTTTAGAATTTAACTAACATAAATCAATTCTAACATACATTGTTGGTCTTAAGAACAGATTACATTAAATAACAGTTTTCTTTATATAAACTTTTAATTTGTAATTACTTTTTTATTACTTTTTTACATTTTTGTATTAACCCTATAAGCGTCAGGCATTGAGAATTCTCGTCGAATGCGTTCGGCTATATACCGGCACCCGAGGGTCAGGCAACGAGAATAATTCTCGTCGATGCGTTTAAATCAAAATTGGTGCACCAAAAATAATAGTAAGTATATCATATTATATATCATTGTACTCGGGACATTCTGACGATTAATTTGTTATATTGTTTATTGCACTATGACTTATAACTATCTCGCAAAAAATACACAAAAGTTCAAAACATGACAAAAGCGTTAGTATGTCTTGTGACAGCAAACAATAAATGGTGTTTTCCTCTTATCTTATCATAGACTAAATATTGCCTGACAAGTTAGTTATGTTATTGCATTGATTGAACCCTGAATATTTTGTATTTATAATTAAATAATTTTTATTATTTTTCCAAAACTTTAACTTTTGAAAATTTAGTTTAAAAATGTTTCTTTCTTTTACCATTCGCAAGGCAAAAAGTTTCAGAAAATAAAAAAAAAATATATTTAATCTGCATAGCAATATTTTTTATACTTTTCTAAACAAGAAAATATATAATAGTATAGACTTTACTTGAATAGCCTACATTATATAGAGTTTTCAATATGTTTAGGTATTTTTTTTGCAAATTGCCCATTTTTGTTATTTTACCCCAAAACATTGTTTTTTCATAAAGTAATTTTTTTTTAATTGTTTTATGTAAAGATTTTTTTCTTCTATTTTTCCAAGAGCTCTACTTTTGAAACTTTTGTTTACCAATTTAATTTTGTTTACGTTCAGAACGCAAAATAAGTTAGACACATTTTTTTTTAAATATTTTATGTACACAGCAATGTACTTCATACTTTCATAACAATAAAATGTGTAATAGTATACACTTTACATGCATAGGATACATTTTATAGATGTTTAAATGATAATTTGTTCAAGCAGTGAAAAAGTGCCTGACACTTAGAGGTATATCTAGCAGTAATTGGCCTGACGCTTATAGGGTTAATAGATGTATTACTACTACGTATTGTTTTACTAAGGGAAAATAGTTAGCTAAAATATATACCCCTCCTATTGTGTGCATTTATATAAAATTACCAATGTTTATCACACTTATTAGCATTTTCTATTGGGTGAAATGTTAAATGAGTTGCTTTGTTAGTAACTTAAACAATTTACACATTTTTCATATTGTGCGAACAAAAATAATAATTTGTGTTATAATAAAATCCTACCGATAATAGTTCAGAGAGTATGTTATAACTGAGGACTTCAAAAGAAATTTAGATTTGCCAAAGGAGATTATGTTGGAATAATAATTTTTTTTAGTAATATAATCTTTACTGAAAATACTTATTCAAAAATAAGAGAACTTAATTCAATAATAGTTGCTACAGTACTTATTACATTATTAGTATAAGAGCCAACTAGTTCTTTTTTGGTTCCCTTTTTTTAACTCTCTTTTCCCAATAATTCAAAGGAGTATCTTGTCTGCATGCAACATATGATACATGAAAAAAAGTTCTTCTCCAAGTTCTAAGAAACACGTAGACGAAAGCCCGAATAGTTTTTTTGTAGGTTCTAACATGTTCGTTGAATATATTTTACCAGACTTAAAAAGCCTCACTGAATGTGTAAGTAAAATCGCCAATAAAAAGTTATTGTTTCACCAGAAATGTCTGATACTATATTTTTTGGTGTTCTTAGGAGTATAGATCATGGAAAAGCAGGTAAGATGCAGTTTAGAAATGTTCGAAGCTATAATAATTGACTTTTTCAAAAAGGTCAAATAGACAAATTTCTAAGATTCGCGTATTTCGCTTGTTTCCCAATAAATAGATCTGATTCGTTTTGCATTAACTAAAAATGTACGTTCGGACAGGATTGATCTAGAATCAGACAGTACAGATACATTCTTTCTGTTTTTGATGTAGCTGCCCCTTCCAAATGTCCACGGCATACTTTTAAACTCTTTGTAAGCGTTCAAAGTTGGAGTAGATTACATGTTCATATTTATCAACTGTTTGTCTATACGCAAAAAATAAATCACTGGCTCTAAACTATATTGTGTTATGCTCTTAAATTTAGCTGAGCAGCATAGCGAAGAGGTTACAGGTGTAAAATTTGATAGAGGTAGGAATTATAACAGTTTCGTAGTCGAACTTTCCCCATCTTCGTTAGTCTAACTAAAAATGCAATCTTAGTTAATTTGTGATTTTTACAGCACATTGAATACGAAATTATTTGTTTTACAATCTGTTAGGACCTAGTTCAGATACAGGAAAAAATTGCGGGGCACGTCTTAGGCCTAAAAAAAGGCCGAAGTGTAGGAGAAAGTGTAACCTGTAAGGTGTGATTGGTACAGGTGAAGCCTGAGGTACCTTGTTTGTTCGAAGTGCTGCCGTTTGAAGTATTTTGATTTCGTTTCTTTTCGTCGATGTGCCTTTGGTCTAAGCAAGTACCGCTGAGCTACACTTACCAAAGAGGAAGTTTAGGGATCCTAGACCGAAGTTTAGAACACTGTATTGTTTGTTTATAGGGCGTTAAAAGTAACGTATTTGTGTTCCTTAAAGGCATGTATGTGTTTTGAGTGGCTTGTACCCTCTTGTAACAGGGATTACATGTTTCCTGGCTGTTTGGACCTTAGACAGGCGAGACTAAGGACAGGAAGTTCTAGCCGAATCTAGCCTCTTTTCCCCTTTATGTTAGGTGTACGCTGTGTTTTGGTGGAGTTCTTTGAAGAATGTAGAACAATTATATTTTTGAAATATTTACAATTATTTATTACTTTTTTTAAATTTTCCTTGTGAGTCCGCAATGCTCCTTCGCCAGTATTGGCTATCTTTCCTTGTCCTGTGACTTCACTTAAATGTTGGCTTCAGCTGAGGGATTCGCTCTCTTTGCAGGGAGAAACTTATCTTCTTCTTGTTTGCAATGTCCCAAATGTCTTGAATGTTGAAACAGTCGCTGTTGTGTGCCTCGTGATTACTTCAAGATCTAGATGGAGAAAAATGTATCTGATAGCAGTAGATAGCACAGGACTGATGCTGATCTGATGATACGTATTTATGATGAAATGCATTTACGCAGACCTCTCTCCTGTGGGATTTACACACTAAAAGTGAGAAGTACCTGAACTGGGTAGAGTGTTATCAATGCCTAGGTAACTCCCTAACGTCTTCAATCTGAAATCTATACCTTTACTGAAACATACCATAAACGGTGGATTTTTCGTTGGTCTCTTCCCTGCAGTGACTGCTACCATGTAGGAATTAGCACCTGTAACAAAATGTGCAGGAGAGTTAGTCCAGATCTACTCCTTTGACCTCCAAAACGGATTCCAACCAGTGTGCTACGTATCATATCTTTGCAAGTTCTGTCTGCATATATAGGCCTGGCAGCCCTCTTCCAGTTTGATACTTTGTTACCTCTGCAGCTGCAATACTTCGCTGGTTCATTGATTAAATGTAGTCAATCTGGTTCCATGTGTGGCATTGAGAACTGAATTCTCACGTCTAGCTGTCAAGAGATGACGGATGAGTGGTCTCAAACCTCTTGTATTTTTAAGACTGGGCTACTCACTTCTGCGGTTGGAATTCAGTCACAGTGAACTTAAGTCATAAACGTTTTTAAAACCTGAAAATATCAGCGAAATCGATGCCTTTCTTTAGTTCTGTATGGAAGGTGTTGCTTGGGGTGCAGGTACACCTACCTGTTTGACTTATCATAAACTGGATTTACACTTTATTTAACACCTTATCTTCCTACTCCTCATTAATCTCCACAGGGTCAGACAAGAGATGAATGCCACGAAATGTGATCTTTACCTCCTTTACCCTACAAGGAAAGGTGATTAACCTCAAAGTCACAGATGCCAGGTAGCGTTGCACCTACTTTAAGTAAATTAAATTACTGCGGCTAGTTCTTCTACACTCCATATACGATGATCGGCTGGATTATTTCCTACTTGTTTCCTGAAACCACATCTCCTACGGTTTTGATTCAACTGGCAGTCCCACTGCCGCTTGATTGTCGGCTGGGGTTACGGCTGCATTTGTTTGCGACAGTTCGAACATCTTCTGTTTCCATCTCGGGGAAACTCATAATTCCTGCAACATAAGATGAAAAAAATTACTCAAAAGTGTATACTCTTGAAATTGCCGATAGATAATAATGATGAAATGAAAAATGTATTTCTTTGACATAATAGAGAGTTTAGTGAAAAATTAAATGCACAAGTTAATAAAATCGTAATAGCACTAAAAGCACTCAACTGTCACAGTTATATTATTGGAAAAACGATAACACTAAGCAAATCACTGGGAGAACAATACTAAATCGATGTTTAAGAAATTTGAAAACTGTTTAAACAAAAACTGTAAACAGACAAAACTTGAATGCTCTTGATGAGTAACAGCATCTGTAAAAAACAATGGCATCATATCTGAAACTAAAACTTGACTTTATTTAATTTAAATGAATTTAAGGGAGAATTTTCAGATTGAACGAAGTGGTGAAACAATGTTATACACTGATTTTATTACTTTACTTAGAGTGTATATTATGTATGAGCATGAGCTTGGATTTGTACAATGATTACTGTTGTTCGAAAAACAAACATAACGGACGTTATCTTTTTTTATGCAGTTTTTCGGCATCTGTAATGATTTTGTGTACGTGTATTTGTATAAATGTTAATACATATGTTGTTTTTCTTGAAGGACACCGAAAGATTCTCAAAATGGGCAGGTATTCTAAAACCTCTTTTGAGGGATTCAGTTAAATGTATAAATCATATTATTACATACATTTAATAAAGTTAGAGCTTTAAAATGTAACTATAATTTTGGTATTTTTTTATGTAAAATTGCTACCTTCTAATGTAACTGGTGATTATAAAAATATAGAGAATAAAGAAAACACTTTTCACTAAATAGTTCTTATGTGCGCCTTAATTGGTTTCACACAAAATATATCTACGTTTTGTTAATTTAAAGAATTTAATCTAGTTTTCATATCATCGAATTTTTACAAAGGTTGTAAAATAAGTAAGTTCAAATACTAGTTATGTAATACAAAAACGTAATTTTTTCCTGTTAATGTATTATTTTGTTGTGTGTTATTTACCTGTAAATCCGGTTAATTTGCAAGTGATGATTCCAACAATTTGATTGTGGGTTAATATTTGGGATACATCAAATTAAATAAATATTTAATTACTGTATATTCAGATAAAATAGATCTGCTATTTATTTTAGTTGCTAATGTAAAATAATGATGTAGGTAAAAGTTACAATATGCCTTAATGACATATTATAGCAGAGATACAAATATGTATTCCCCACAACAGAATTTGTAAATCAAATATATTTACAAGTTAAGCCATATATTCAAAAGATGTTACAATAAAATTTTAACTTGAACTGAACTTATGAAAAAGAAACAGTTAATATATAAAATAAAATTAACACTGCTTTTCCTCAAAATACGTTTATTACTCAAACGCATATCAATGACCAAGTCATCACCATTAGTAAATTTACGCACAGTTACAAATTAATTAAAAACTTTTGCTACAATGATGGCTTGTGTAAAAGTTTGCAAACTTCAACTATGCTAACTTCTCACAAATATATTGAATATACTTTTATATTACATACTTGTATAAACATTCTACAAACATCTTCATAGATACATGGTTTTTAGTGATAGAACATTCTAACTGTTTTCCTTTACCACTGTTTCAAAATAAAATATTAAATCTTATGAACTGAAATGGGTGTTAATTACATTTGCATTCAACTGCTGCTGTCAAAATTAAGTATAAAGAACTCAAATACTGTTCAATAGTTTAGTATTTTACGCATTCATAACGCTTGCTTTGGCAATGGTATTTCATGACAGTAGTTTCGGATTAAACTGGTGAATATTGAAAGCGTGGGAAACGACCCAACCGTGTAAGCGACAAAACAGATCGAAGGTGTGGAATGTTTCTATTGGACTAATAGATAAAGTATTTTTGCATGTTTCTATGCACCAGTAAAAAATATAGATCTGACCAAATAATAAAATTATTATCGTTTCAGCGATGCACAAAATTAATGTGTTTGGAACAAAACAAAATAAAGGATATACGTGAAGAATTTAATCACATTTATTACTTCATATAAAAAGAGGAATGTTGTATTTCCATGTCAAAGAGTAGGCCAATGTGTATGTTCACAAAATGACGTGACCGGAATGTTACTTTATTCAACCTACTTTCGTGATTTGAGCACAGAATACGCATACAATCCTAACACGTACTTTCATGACGTATATATTTTTGAGAAGTAATATAAAAATTTAGAGCCTAGTTTTTGTTCAACACGTGTTTTTTAATTAAAACGAAAAGCACACATGCGGTTAAATGTAAAACAATTAAATATCTCAGCACTTACGTTTGTGTAATCCAAACTGTTTACATAAACACAGCTTGTGTGACGACTGTATTAAATTTAACAGAAGTGAGAGTTTGACCAATGACTACATATCAATTGATATGTAGTCATTGGTTTGACTTAGATGCCAAGGATTCCGTAGACCAATCACAACAAATCATTTCTTAAAAAGAGCCCGAACATAAATAATGATTTCGATTGGCACTAAATAATATTATTTCATAATTTTACGTGATTCTAATATAATATAAATAAAATATCGTAAAAAATAAATTAACTAAACAGACAAGAATTTCTTAACAACGAAGGTTGGTTATTACAAAAGAAAGACGGGGTTTGTTCTAGGGCCATGACAACTGTCTTTTTTTAAGTTCCCTAGCATCAATTATTGTTATTATTTTTTGTTTTTTAACTTATATTTACAGATTATCTAATCAATTTGTTTAACTTTATAAACAATATACCATATTTATATGTAATTATGTTGTTTAAACATATTATGAAATGTTTATATATAATAACATGCAGTAAGAAACAGCTGGTTTAAATAAAACTTGTCCTGATAGTACCCGAGCGATTTTGTACCATACTTTACATCTTAATATTAGAATCGAATCTATTCTTTATTAAGGCTGTTAACATATTTTGATATTAAAAAGGTTTTTCTTTCCTTTCAACATATAAAAAAAATGTATTTATTTATTATTATTATTTTTTACCTTTTTTTTAACACATTTAATTTACTTTTCTGCAGTAGCATTGCCATTAAATCAAACTGTCAATAAATTTCATTGAACTCGATGCGATTAAAACAAGATTGAAGCTATACAACATTGTCTGTCAATGAAACGAGTATAAATAAAGCATGTTTGTAAAAATGTACGATTTATTGAATTACTGCCAATGCTGTGAAGCTATGTACTAAACTGTTTATTTGTGATTACGTTTTGTTGTCGATGTTTTTTTACTAAAAATTCCGGGAAGATGGTGAAGCTACATGGTGAATTACTAAAAAGGTGAAGCTACATGGTATTGCACTCAACAGTTTCAAAGAACTTTTTATGGATATAAATTTAAAATTTGTTTAAATATAATTTTAATATATTTTTTTGCATTATTCGATAGAACTCTCATTTAGCACTACCCAGAGCTAACGAAGCGTATTTTTTTATTACATTAATTTTTAAACCTAAAAGATTTCTCTAATATTCATTTGAAATATTTAAAAGTCTCTGTAATTAATTTCGTTGCCTAATGATAGATGAACTTTTATTTATTTGTTCAAAGTCTATCAAAATTGAAATTGCTTTTAAAAATACCCTTCGAGATTGATTACTCGTGATAGTTCTGCGTAAAATAAACCAACTGAAAATGACAGTCACCTAAACCAATTAAAACTTTAACGAAAGTTACTTCTTGTGGTCTATGATTGCTTATGTCATTTAAAACAATTACTAGAAATAATTATTTACGTGAAGAACTAACTCCTGAGTTTTTAAATAATGATGTTACAGGTATAATTTAAATTTCAATTACGAGCTCCAATATCTCTCGCTATAATTATTTTCATTATCAAATTGTAAATACGCCACGCAGAGAAATCTTAGAATAGTTATAATAAACTTTTAGAGGCACGATCTGCCTCTGAGGCATACATTCATATGATATTTAATTAGCAAGTGTTGATATATAATATTGCTAAAGCCTGTGTTGGCTCAAACGTTTTTTAAACAATCGAATTGTTTTTATTTAACAATTCATCATGTCTTGCGGAAAAATAAATCCATTGAACGATTTTGATTTTGGACTGCAAATAAGGTTATTTTGAATTGGTTCAGAATATTTGAAGTTACAAACACATTATTTTCCAATAAGTTTCAACCAATAACCCTGACTATCCTACACCAGATATGCCTTTGAAATCGATTTAATAAATCAGACAAAGAATGATTGTCATGAATGGCAATATCCGTTAATCGCACTCACAAGGTATGAATAGTAGACGGCGTGATTGATAGCAAAGGATTTGATAAAAAAAGTTGCTCTTAAAAAACTGCCGTTATAAGTTATAGCATTTATAAATTTTTGTTCAGAGGTTGTATCAACATTTTAAATATTAATTGTTTTGGACTTTAATAAAAAAAACATGTAAATGCCATGCAACTCTATTATATAATTAAAATGGCAACCAGTAAATGGAAATTTTACACCTTTTTACAGACAGTAGTATTACTAAAAAGTTGAACAATATGAAACATAATTTTAAACGATTAATGGATGCGCACTTATGAGTTTTGGTAGTTGTTCTGCACTTTGAGTTTAGTCCAGAACTCTTTCTCATCAAAATTCTAGTTCATGAGTTGGGCTAAGTCTGGCTACTTACTACAGATCAACAATTAAGATAAAAAATGCCGTGGTCATACAGTTGTTCATCTAGGTGCCGAATCAGCATTGCATTGCTTCAAATTCTACTCTTTGGGGTTACCAATATGATTTTGTGTCACCAATCTTCTTAGGCTTTCTATTATTTTTGAGTAAATTCTATTTTTAAATGGAAATTGAGTTTTATAGCAAAAGTACTTTCTTTATGAATTTCCATCTTGACTTTGCACAGTGTTTAAAGCAAAAAACTAACCTAACGATATTTAAAAAACCGTAGATCATTGTATAGCATTAATATTTTTAAATATAAATGAACTGCAGTTAATTCAAATCAACAGATCTATAAGGATATAACTTTAGAAATTCCATACTAACATAGCTTTCCATGTTAATGCATTAGTCATATGTGTAGCTTTAGGATAAGGTATGATATTATTAATAATACCTTGAATACTTTTTGCTTAGTTCAACCTTTTATTGTCTGGTATAAGTCGTTCATACATTTAATGTAATTCGAAATTCGTCAGTATTTTAGATCTTAAATGTAGGTACTTTACTGATGGGATAAGTTTGCATGATCAATAATGAGATCAGCATATCAGGTATTGTAACTTCTAAGACAATTAAAGGCATTTATAATTTTAACTCGTCTGACATGAAAATTGGGATGATCTGTAAAAATTCATGATCTGGATCCTTCAAGTATAACAACTACTAAGGATAGTCATTGGGCACAATCTCAGTTATATTCTGTCCAATATCAACTAAATTACCTTTATATGCGTATTATCCTCAAACACTTCGTGACTTTCTCTTTATACCCGAATGACTGGTTGCACATTCGCAATTAATTAAAAGTTGTTCTACGTAAGTAAGAACTTTTAGCTCATTCGTAACAATGTATGTACACATTTAATTGACTATATTAAATTTAACGGGATTTCGTATACATTTGTTAAAATAAGTACTCAAAAAAATCTAATTCGGGCTGAAATCTCTAAAATCTAATTATAATTTAAAGGGATTCAAACATAAATTCTTCATTTACCTAATTGACATTTTCAACAGATTCTTCAGCTACTAAATCATTTGCATGGCGATGTTTATTATATTAGCTCTGAAGACTTATGGATGTAGTTCTTTTCTGATGCATTTAAAATTGTATATTTTAGTAAAATATAAACAAACATAAACTGGCACAAGCCTGCCATAGACGTCCGCTTTACATAATATACGAAACTACTAATTCTCATTCTTATATAACGTCGACGTTGAGCCACCTAGCGATTGATAGCAACACTTTTGGTTTTCGTGTATTCTTTACTACGCGGGCATTTTTGTGTTTGATTTTTTAACCCATAGGTAATTAATTGTGATTGGTCAAATGGTGTACTGTAAATGGTAAAATTACCAAAGTCTAGCTGGGAGAACATCTAAGAGATCTACATTGTATACAGAAAATGGTACATGCAGACATTTTTGAAGTAAACTTGAATACATTTTTCTTTCAAAAAAAGAGATATGAACTTGAAATTAAATCATTTTTTCCGCTTAAACACTTCCTCAGCTAGGGATATTTAATTAAATTACAAGTGAAAATAAACGGTATCAGTTAACTGACACAAACTTTCTCCCAACTTACTGTAGTCAAAATAATATTGTTTTTAATCATTTTATTTTTTACTACTTTTTAAAACAAAACAAAAAAATAATATTCTACCTACTTCAATCGTATAAAAAAATTATTGTCCCAGGCGGGATTCGATCGCGCGACCTTTGAATTACTGGCCGTGCTCGCAACCGTGGTGCTACCCCGTGCGGCCGCCGCCGCGATGCTAGATTGACAACACAAACTTGTTTATTTTTAAACATTTCCTCATAATTATAAAACGCCGAAGTTTTGATAAAATCGGGTGGTGTCATTTTGTTTGGCATCTTAATCACAATAAATACTGAAAATTTGATCAAAATCGTTAGAGCCGTTTTTGAAAATTTTGCATTTTTGTCATTTTTTATGGGTTTTTAGGGGTAAATTACCCTTAAAAATTAAATATTCAAAAAAATGATATTAGGAGAGATATTAGGGTTTAGTACCTACATACCAAATTTCATGAAAATCGGACCAATAGTGTCCTCTCTGGTCGTGTATACATACTGACAGACTGACAGACAGACACCACTCTAAAAACACTTTTTTGGGTTCAGGGAGCACCAAAACAAAAAATTCCACTAAAAATATTTTTGGGTTCAGGGAGCACCAACACAGATAATCGCACTAAACAATGTTTTGGGGTTCTGGGAGCACCAAAACAGATAATTCAACTGAAAATTCAAATTCGAACAT